>JARBWK010000002.1:137790046-137825046 GCA_030556195.1 Anolis apletophallus | reverse complement strand
AGTGTGAACTGGTTTGATCTTCTTGCGGTCCAAGGCACTCTTAGAATTTTCCAACACCACAATTCAAAAGTGTCTATTTTCCTTCGCTCTCACATCCATAGGTTACTATGAGGAATACAATTGCTTTAACTATGCGGAGCTTCGTTACCAGTGTGACGTCTCTACTCTTCACTATTTTATCGAGATTGTCATGGCTCTCCTCCCAAGAAGTAAACATCTTCTGATTTCCTGGCTGCAGTCTATGTCTGTAATAAAATGAAATCCTTTCCTTTCTTGCAAGAAGCCAAGGGTTGTTCTCGTCTGACATAAAATATAACACAACATAAAACAGTGTTAATATCAGAATTCCTTTTAAAAAATATTTTATTTTAGATAATAAAGGTGGGGGGAAAGAGGGGTTTACATGTAAAGTAGGGGAACAATAATGTAATAGGAAAGTAGGAAAGCATGTAGCAGTATAAAAAAGAAAGAGGAGAAGAAAATAAGGTAAAAATTAAAATTAAAAATCTGTCGACTTCCATCTAGTCCTTTACGGCTTTGTCTTTATCTTAACCTAAGTATTCTCTATTGAGGGTATCCTTTCATGTCTCTTCAATAAAGTAAATCGTCTCTTCTTAAGTCTCTGTTACATATTAATGTCTTATAATATGTCTATTTGAATGTCATTTTTTTTCATATTCCTCTATTTTGGCCCAGTCTGTGTATTAAATCGAATTCCCTGAATTTTTTCTTTAACAAAAAGGTTAATTTGTCCATGTCCTTGATTTCTCTTATTTTGTGGAACCATTCATCTAAATCCGGTGACTCTTTTTGCTTCCAATATCTCACATAACAAATTCTAGCTCCCATAGTCAAATAGGTAAATAGAATATCATCATTGGAGTCTAACCCTATGAAATTCAAGGGTTTTCCTGAAGACTTGAAATACATACTGTACATAAACGCCATGATCAGCAGCTAAAAATATATGCAGTGCTTGCCCAATGTGGTAAAACAAGAACCTATGTATGAAAGCACCACAAAAGGGGAGGAGGAAATGTTCAGGGACCTAAAATTTATAAAAATATGGAGAAGCTGGGAATTTTGGCTTCCCTAGATATCCTTCATGTAAGGGGGTCTGTTAATAGGAAGAACACGGGAATGAATAGTAGCTCCTGGTAATGAATAGTTAAGAGGAGTGTTGTTAATTGCTGACAGTTTGTCTTTGATATGGGCAACGTTGTGAATGCGAATCCTCCAAGTCACTTTGTTCTCAATAGCCCTGCTCACATTTTGAAAATGAGGGCTGTTGCTTCCTTGCTTGAACTTATCCATTAGGAATGTGGCCTTGTCCCTACAGCCTTCTACTCTAACATGCATTATTGTATTTTCTAATGAGTCATATCTTGTCATGACAAGCCTTAGTTTAATCCACTTCTAGTGAGGGTTCAAGCTTGATTTATTATCTGTAACTTTACAGCACCATGTTTCAAATAACTTGATTTTCTTCCTATAAGCTCTCCTCATTTTCCAGGTATGCCATTTGCTTATTCGGAAGCAATCAGAATTAGTAGGAAAACAAAGAACTTGGAATTGAAGATTTGGTGCACTGATTCATCCTCCCTGATTTCAAGAACCATAAGACATCAGTCTAAGGCAGTGATTCTCAACCTGTGGGTCCCCAGGTGTTTTGGCCTACAACTCCCAAAAATCCCAGCTAGTTTACCAGCTGTTGGGATTTCTGGGAGTTGAAGGCCAAAACATCTGGAGACCCACAGGTTGAGAACCATTGGCCTAAGGCTAAATTCCTGTCCATACTCATCTGGCATTAAGTTCAGTTTATGTAATTGGACTCAAGTGTCGGAGTAGACTTCTGTAATTTGGGCAATTATTGTTCATGTAAACGAAGTCCTGACATACAAAAGTACATATTTCACAGATAGTCAGCTCAGGCAGTTATAGAGAGATTGCTGACTTTCACATTAGTGTTTGTACTCTTTCTACTGTCTCTGCCAGCTTTGCGATGCAGAATTCTGCATTCCAAGTGGGACAAACATTTGATTTGTGAGCTTGGGGAGGGGGCATAGCAGTGCCAGCTAGTGAACGTGCTGGAAGTAATGACGTTTCATTTCCATTTACACTGACTTGCTCCTGGCTTTGGACAAGACACTTAACCTTCCTATGCCTTTTACTCCATGTGTGAAATGGAGTGAATAGTCATGATAATTCATATGTCGAGTATTCAAAGTATCAGACAAAAACTGCTTATGAAAGAATGAACTGTGAAAAAAATAGCAATGTTTGCTCTTCGTATCACAGCAGTAAGAAATAAGTTGTCAAAACGGAATTGTCAGACACTTTTTTTTTGTGAATTACATATTTTATTTATCAACGTGAACTGCAACATATAATCTCCTTTGGAAAGAGTTTTTGCTACAAGAAGAATAATGGCCGCACACTCAGCAGGCTGCAGTGGGATGAGATAGCATGCTTGCAGCATTTCTTTGCAACATAATTGCAGCATCAATGAACCATGAATTCAACCTAATTAACATAACTGGAACCACTGCAATCATGCTGCCATTCAATTTACTTTTTGAACATTCTGGTGAAGTGTCAGGGTTGCGTTATTTGCTATTGAAATGTTGCCGAGCACTGTCCACTCTGGATTTTTCAGCTGTTCTCATGCCTTACTTTAAAAAAAATTGCTTGAAAGCTTACTTACAGATTTGTTTGTTTGCTTGCATTTTTATTTATTTATCTGACAAGAGTTGTGGTGGTGAAGGGAGATTTCATTGGTTCAGTAGTTCCATTTGCTCGACTACAAATAGTTTTTGTTAATCTCCCTTCAGAAGATAATTAAATATTTTGAGGTGTGAAGCTCAGGGATACAAACATCTTTACAACTTCAAGGCAAATCCAAGGAATCGGTAAATTGTAGTAAAACTTATAGTCATCAGTAGGGCTCTTGGGAATGCACAGAATAACATCCAATTGTCATTGAGGAGACATCTCTGTTTCTGTTGTTGTTGTGTTATTTTACAAGCAGACAATTTTTTGATGCAATTGTAAGTCCACATGATCATCACATGATCCCATACCACTTGCCAGGACTTGCTAGGATTCCTCTAGGATCCTAGCAAGTGTGTTTTCAATGGCAAAAGTAAATTGTTCTAGCCCTTACTTAATTAAAGATGTGTTAAGTTTGTAGCATGTATTGATCTACCTATATCAATTTATCTATCATCTGTCAATCTATTAATCTATTTAATGTGGTGTACTTAGACTATTTATTGGCTGAGATATGACACCCTGCTATAAAAAAAAACTAGGACCTTAAGTCATGAAAAATATTACAAGCAGCCCCAAAGTTATTTAGGTTCTGTAGATTTGTTCTTCAGTTGAATTTGTTTGTAAATCAGAATAGGTACATTTTAAATGTAAGTGTGTGTGTATATGGAGTTACATTTTAAAATGTACCTATTCTGACATTTCGATAACATAGGGAAGGGTGAACAACACCCCTGTGGTGTTTGTTTTCTCTCTGTGCAAAACTGTTCAGAAGATTTCACATCCCTTTCCGTTCCTGTTAAATTAGATTTTGAAAAATTTGGATTGTTGTGAAAACAAGAATGGATGATAAAGCTTCAGTGGATACTCCAGGAGTGAATTTCCCTTTTGAGGGGTAGATTTCTCTCACTTCCTATTGTCTCACACCCGTTCTTAACTATGAGTCATTTGTAAATTGGATGTCTGTATTCCGTTTAAAAAAAAAAGTTTTAGAATAAATATTTGTTAAAATTATGTAAGAAAAGCAGCAACCCTGTATCCTCACCTCTCAATTCCATATTATCAAACTTTTCACTTATTTGTTTAGATTATTTATCTCCCAATTTCAGATAAAACAATTCTTGAAGCAACCCACATTTATTTGGTTGTTTGTTTATTGATTGGATTTATAGTTGCCTCTCTTCCAAAATGAGACTGAAGGTGACTTACATCTAAAACATTAATTTACAAAAGTTAAAAAGAATTTAATAATAACATTTTAAAAACATGATTAAAACAGTTAAAATGTTTCAAACCCAGTTTTGATAAAAGGTTTTTAAAAACCAGCATGCCACTTTACACACACAGTACTGCTTCGTAATAAAAAATTAAAGGCCTGCTTGAATAAAAATGTCTTCACCCACTGGTGGAAAGAGACCAGGGAAGGGACCAACTGGACCATTCATGGGAAGGATTTCAATAGCATAGGAACTACCACGGAGAAGCCTCTCTCCCAAGTCCTCATCAGCCAGAACTGTGAAAGATAATTGATTAGAATAGTTTCTACAGACATTGCCCAGAAGCAGGGCCGTAGCCAGGATTTTGATTCGGGGCTGAGTTTGATTCGGGGCTGAGACTGGGTGGAAGAGGGTCTACCCTAGCAAACCTTTTGTATTGTTATCCCAATAACCCCATTAGTGTGGGATATATTGAGCATGGTGATCAGATCATGATATGAATAAACATAACAGTTTAAATAATGTACCAGTAAGGCCTTTTCGTGGACCACCCTGAGAATTTGGGGGGGGGGGTGAAGCCCCCTTAACCCCCCCTGGTTACATGCCTGCCCAGAAGCCTTCTGTTCACTGATGGATGCAAGTAGACAGGGTGTACTACTTTTTACATTTACTGTCTTTGGGCAACTTCTTGCTTGCATACAGGAGATATGAAAATTTTCTGGAGCTGCTGTATGGAGGGGCTGGGCATGGTTCCTTGACATGGTAATCTTTGAAGGAGGGAAGCAATACAATTCCACCCAATGGCCCTTAGCCCTCAGCGAATGGCAGGTGTCATTCATAGCATGTGTGGGAAAGGAGCCAGGAACTGATTCTTCAAATTAGACTTTGAGGAACCAGCTTAGGATCTGAAGAGTCTGTGTTCCTGACAAAAATCCAAGTTTAATGCAAAATATTTATATTTCCTTCTCAGTGGGCTGGATCTCTACACTTATTTCTTTATTTCTTCATTTATTTATTATTTCAATGTGTATACTGCCCTTTCCACGCAGGCTCAGGGTGGTTTACAGCATATCAACATACAATCATTAACAACAACTAAAACAATAAAAATACAATAAAATACCAGACCACTAACAGTATTATTTCAGCACCCTAGAAGATGACTAGGAGTTGAACGCCTGCTGGAAAAGAGCTGTCTTACAGGCCTTACGAAAAGCGGGCAACTCTTTGATCATTCGAACTTCAGTCGGCAAGGCGTTCCATAAGCTCGGTGCCACGACAGAGAAAGCTCTCTGTCTAGTAGATGATAGACGGATCGATCGTACAGAGGGAACCTTTAACAGGTTTTGATCATCTGAACAGAGGGATCTCTGGGGAACGTATGGGAGTAGACGGTCCCTCAAGTACACTGGCCCCAGACCATATAAGGCCTTAAAGGTCAAGACCAACACTTTGAAGATGATCCGGTACTCAATCAGCAACCAGTGCAGTTGCCGCAAAGTTGGAGTGATATGGGTCCTGGCCGGCACTCCGGCCAGGAGTCTCGCTGCCGCATTCTGCACTAGTTTGTTTCCGGATAACTGCCAAAGGTAGACCAATGTACAGGGAGTTACAGTAGTCTAACCTTGAGATGACAATTGCCTGGATCACTGTGGCAAGGTCATTCCCAGTGAGGTAAGGCGCCAGCCGCCTAGCCTGTCGCAGGTGGAAAAAGGCAGATCTGCTGACAGCGGAGACCTGGGCCTCCATTGTCAGCAGCGGGTCCAATGGGACCCCCAGACTCTTTACTAGGGACAACGGGCGTAATTCCTCGCCATCGAGAGTAGGCAGCCGGAGCTCCCCCCGCCCCCCGGGTGACCCAGCCATCGGATTTCCGTTTTCGATGGATTCATTCTCAACCAGCTGGCTCGTAGCCAACCAGTCATGGCTTCATGGCATAGTTGGAAAGAATCAGGTACAGAGTCAGGTCAGCCGTCCATTCTCAGCACCAGCTAGGTGTCATCGGCATATTGATGACACTCCAGACCAAAGCTCTGCACCAGTTTGGCAAGTGGTCGCATATAGATGTTAAATAATAAAGGGGAGATAATGGCTCCCTGAGGGACCACGCAGCTTAGTGGGAGTCTCTCGGAAACCATGCCTCCTCTCTCCACTCGCTGTCCCGATCCAAGAGAAAGGAGGACACCCATTTAAGGGCAGTCCCCCTGACACTTGTCACAGCTAGGTGGTGGGTTAACAATGCATGATCTACTGTATCAAAAGCTGCCGTGAGGTCCAATAACACGAGCAGCGCTGATCCTCCTTGATCCAACTTCCAGCAGAGCTGGTCTGTGATGGCGACCAGCACAGTCTCTGTCCCATGCCCAATACGGAAACCGGACTGGTAGGGATCTAATCCGTCTGTGTCATTGAGGAACCACTGCAGCTCTGCTGCTACTGCCCTCTCAATCACCTTTCCCAGAAATGGTAAATTCGAAACTGGGCGGTAACTGAAGGGAACAGCACAATCTAAATCTGGTTTTTTCAGTAGCGGCCTCACCATCGCCTCTTTCAATCCCTCTGGAAACACTCCTTGCTCAAGGGAGCTGTTAACTACCTTCAACAGAGGGCCACATAACCCTTCCCGACAGGATCTGACTAGCCAGGAAGGTCATGGGTCGAGGGAGCAGGTAGTTGGTCTAGCTGCAGTCATGATCCCATCGACAGCCTCTACGTCCAGCAGATGGAAACGATCGAGAGTGGGCCCATTGAATGGCCACGGAATCTCGAGTTCACTAACTGTATCAACCGTAGCGGGGAGATCCTGGCGGAGCAACGAGATCTTGTCTACAAAAAAGCTCTGAAAAACCTTAGCTGAAGGGGCCGAATCATTGCCGTTTGGGACAATAGGGACTGTCGTTAAGGACCGAAGAATGCTGAACAATTTCGCTGGGTGTGAGCTAACAGACTCTATCAAGGAGACATAATATACTTTTTAGCCTCCTTGATAGCATGCTCATAAGCCTTTTAAAATAGCTTATACGTTGCTCACGTGGCTTCGTCTTGGATCCCTCGCCACACGTCCTCTAGCCGTCTCTTCTCCCGCTTCATCACTCATAATTCCTCAGTGAACCGAGGAGAGCGATTTCTACGGGGTTGGAGAGGGCGTCTGGGAGCGATCCCGTCTAGTGCCTTAGAAAGCCCGGAGTTCCAAGCTTCCACCAGCAATTCAACAGAGTCGCTGACAGGTTCCAAGTCCCTCAGAGCATTCAGGTACCTCGCTGGTTCCATAAGTCAAAGGGCCCTTCCAGGCAGGTCCTATATCTCAGGATCTGATCCTAGGTTTTCTGTTTATCCCAGATTATCTGGCAGTGCAGGCTCATATAATCCAGTTTAAAGCAGAAAACCTGATGTCAGATCCTGGGATATAGGGCCTGTCTGGAAGGGCCCAGAGGGAGCCCAAAAGCTTAATGTACTTAATTGCAAGTATGTTCTAAGATGCTCTTTGGGTCAAGGTTTAGAAAAGTAGTTATTTTGAACTATAACTCCAAGTATCTCCTATCTAGCAGAGCCAGTTACCATATTGACTATGGGATTCTAAAAGTTATATGCAAAACAAAAGCAAGTAAAAAACTGTAGAAAAGGTAGGAAAAGTAGGTTTTCCAGGTTCTTGTTTACATAAACTATCCCATGAAGTAGCTATACACTGAAGTTTCTTAGGTCTAACAGTATTGATAATTCTGGTCACAACACATACTCTTTTTTCCACCCCCCCCCCCCATGCATTGGTTCTCATGCTATCAAATGTGATGGTTGAGAAGGAGCAACTAGGATCTTAGCATCATCTTATTTATTGGGCTGCTTTTCTGAATATTTGTATGTAGCTTTACGAATGGGATTGTAAGAACAATGGTAGTTGAGAGACCCACATGGATAACACAACAACAATTTCAGAAGTAGGTTTATAACTTCAACCCAGATAAACTCTGGGTCACACAATTTGTCAGTCTTACTACCTCAATTCATTCTGTTTTCTTTGTGGAAATGTTCCTGTTCACTTACCATTCATTCCTTCAGTGTCTGGCTAACTACAGTAGAAGTACTCAAACACAAAATGAACTCAGTGCATATTTAGAAATTGTTTTGTCATCCACACACTACTAAAGCATCATTACAACAATGTATCCAAATGTTGAAATGCCACAAGTCATGTAGAGAAGCTGTATGTGTCTTTTAATTATAGATTAGGCTTGAGATAATTTGCAGTGCTTTTTTGAGATGATCAATCAATGCATGACCAGTTGCATCTCCACCCTAGTGCTGTTATCCTGCACAGAAACAACACTCCAATTCTAACTTGCAGATATTCTGCCATCCCTCTACAGCAAAACTGAAGCACTGTTCCTAACTGTGGCTCTATTTTTTACCTTCCTCCAATACACGCAGCTGACAGGTTCTCCCTTTGAACAATGGACAAATCTGCATTCATAGCAACTGAAGATGTCTAGCACATTGTCAGCTGCAACTCACTGTACAGTTGGAGGAAGGAAGAATGATTGGAAGCAATGTAGCAGTGGAATTAGAATTGTACCTTGGAATTATATTCCATCTGCTTTCAGATGAACATCTATTATGGAAGTGCCATGGTCCCCTTGTTCACATTTTACTGGGGGCGGGAATGGGAGGAACATTACAATAGGATTTGTAATGTTCCTATTTCCTCACTACTGTTCGAGTCCTTTTCCTCCTGGAAGACAGTATGACATTAAAAAAAATAGAAGAAGAGTAGGCACCGGTGTAGTTCCTGCCCATTAGAATTATTACTTCTTATGTTAGCAAGATTGTTAGCTGTGGGCAGTGAACCTATTGTAGGTCAGTGCACATCTGGGATAACTGTTAAGGATGTGTGTCAGGAAGGAACTTTCAGATCCACCATTTATGGTGGGGATGGAGTCCAGACAGTCCAGTCAGGCTCCGACATCAACAAATATATCCAAGGAGGGGGAGGGAATTACCCCACCGTTTCTCCCTGATCACACAAACACCTTTGCTGATTTCGACAATGCCCTGGAGACTACTACAGCTACTGCAGTAAAGGGAACAACACAGCCCTGATCTATCTCCCTTTCCCACCACAACTGAGTGCAGGGCAAAGGGAATGGTCGCACTATGTAGACATCAGACCAGTTCGCTTTGCAGCCAATTTGCTGTCCACACTCACCTCAAATTACGGGGCTGCTCCAAAGTTTTGCCGAAACTCCAGAGCATTCCCTCTTCTTGCATAATGCAGGGGAAACCTTGTTAACTTGTTTTGCCGATGTGACAGGCTGGACGTCTCTGTGCATCATTTGGACATAAAAAAATGATTTCTGCTCCAATGCAGGATTTTGAGCCAGTGTACACAAGTCCTGAGTCTCTATTCCTCTCCTTGATAGGTGAATGGAGCCGGGGGAGCAAAGTAATGAAATAATTCCTCCTGAAATTTGTTTTACTATTTGTAGTCTTCGATGAGAATGTTTTGCCCCATTAATATTATAAGGACTTTATTTCTTGCTTGGATATAAAATGATGGTTGGAGATAATATTTGTTTAACAACATTTCTGCAAGGTGTTTAATGATAGTTTTAACTGTGCTTTTACTATAATTGTTTATTTAATTGTTTTTAAACATTGTAATACATTTTTAGTTGTACTTTGCTTGCATTTGTTCTAAGGACTCTTTGGTCTTTTGTTATAAGAAATCAGGTTATAAAGTAAATAAGTAGATAAATACAATGAAATTTAAGGGGTGCTTTGCTATGTATCCCAGTTTGTTTCTTTTTACCTGTCGTCTGTAGTGAGAAAGGTGTTATGTCACTGCTTAGAAGGACAATTAAAAAACAGAAATCTAAGCATATTATAAAAAATTGTGTTTAGTAGAAAACATTGCAAATTTAATTGATCTACAATATGTTCTGTTCCTATGAACACTTTGTTGTTAATTGCTGTTCACTTGAACTTATAGTGACTCTTAGAATGATACCTCCAAATCACTTTGCTTTCAATAGTCCTGTTCACGTCATGCAGACTCAAGACTTTGGCTTCCTTGACCGAGTGTTTCAAACTGTAATGCAGTCTTCCTCTCTTTTTTTACTGCCTTCCACCTTTTCAAGCACTATTGCCTTTTCTAGTGTCATATCTTCTAACATTTTCAAAAGGACAGTAGTATCTGTTCAGTCATCTTAGCTTATAGGGAGAATTTGCTACCCCCTTTCAAAAGAGATGGAAGCGTAGCATTGGCTTAAAAGAGCTGAAAGAGCAGCACTGCCAATGGTGTTTAGTATGGGATAGTCCCACTGAAAATGCACAGTATCTTCTAATGTGGAAAGTCAACTACAGTTCAGTGTATTCTTTCCAGTGGAAGAGCAATGAAACACCAGGAATCATAAGTCTGGAAGCCCCTCTAGTGTAATTATATTCATTATTTTATTTAAGGTGCCTTAGGAGCCTTCTTGATCCAAAAGTTGCCTGGAAATAACACACTTCTAATTTTTTCAACTTTGTTGCTTTTAAGATTCTTCAGCAACAGCCATAGGACAAGAAGATTCCCCATTATGTGGCTCATCTGCTTTTATAGCAGGGATGGGAAAGAAAATATGAAGATGAATGTAGTGATTGATCTACCTTACATTGGGAAGTGGTTTTTGACTTCTGATTATGTAATATAAAGTATACAGTATATCCTGTGAAATAATTTACTGGAAAAGATTGCTTCAGGGGAAACTATATTGTACCTCATCTTTTGGTGGATCAGAACATAGTAAGCTATCTTTTTCAGTGTCAAAGTGTTAGTTTAACCTGGAGTTTGCGGAGATCACTGGAATTTCTTGGTAGTCTTCCACTGAAGCACTAGCAGGTCTCTGATCCTGGTCAGTTTCCATAGTCAAATGGGGATCAGGACTGTATGATGAATGTGTCTCATCAGCTTGAAGTCTGCCCAGCGCTGTATTATAAGTCCTTTATAAGAGAAAGATTTGAGGTAACTCTGCTTAACAAAATAAGTCCAGGCTAGGTATCTATCCCAACCACCAGAGTCATCTGACAAAGGGGTTACACTGACATATTGCAGCCCTATTGTAGTAAAGCAAGAGAATTGAAACTTTGCTCAATCCGTTCTTTGTTCTTCTCCATCTACTTGTGTACCACTTAGAGAAAGTAGCTCACAGGCCTCCATTCTTTAAGCTGAAAAGGAATGTTCTTCCTTTGATTAATAATACGTTGAGTAGATATACTTCCTTTCTCATCCTGAAGAAATAAAATAATTTATTTAGAGGGAAGAAGGAATTGTTCTACTGAAATCACTGTGGATGGTCTGTATAAGTTGAATCCATTCTTAAGTATTGCAAGCAAACATGAATAGTATCCCTTACAGCTAAGCCCTATGCATGTTTACAAGGAAAATAGACTCAGAGGGGCTTCTCAATAAATATGCATAGGATTCAGCTACTAAAAACCATCCACAATTCTGTGCAGTGCTAAGGGTTTATAAGTATACCACGACAAAAGACTACTTGAGTGCAAGAAGTTTAAAAACTAGTTTCCAAGATGAAACAGGAATGACCTCCAACCAAAATAAATTATATTTGTCTAATAGTAAAGTAAGGCTGAGAGCAATTAAAAACCATGTGCCGAATGAAGCAAGCTTAATCTCTGGGAAGGATGAAGCATTGTTCTTAAAGAATAAATCTAAACTAGTATTCTCAGTATTAAAATGTTTGAAGAAGATATAAGCTGTCAAATGCAAGTGTCACTCTTTCTCAATGTGAATTAAAGTGTATCAGTGTCAGCATATAAATTCAATATTAAAATGGTTTAAGAACAAAAAAGAAGGAACGGACATGAGAAAAAACTGGACTGTAAACATGCCCCCACTTGGGTAAATGTAATTCCATTGCGAGACCGCAGTCCTAGGGCATAATAACTTTTATTTATTGAGTAGATTTATAGCCAATTCTTCAACAATAAGCCTTGATATGACATTGATACATTCAATTGATATATTAAAACTATACATTTAAAGCAAAACATTCAAACTGGAGGAGAAACTGGAGGTGTCTGTGGTGTTTTCACCCATCTTAAATTCCCTTTCTGTGTAGAGGATGGTCTCTGAAGGTAAGGGACCTTCAGCCCTCCAGAGGCTTTGAAGTTCAGCGCTCAGGAGCCCCAGTGAACGTAAACAATGTTTAGGGGTAATGAGAATCAAAGACTTCCTGTCTCTGATGCAAGTTTCTCAAGGTGTCATAAGTCATATGTTTTTGTCATGTCTGCTTTTATGTATAACTTGATCAGAGGCAGGTAGTGTTCTGTGTGTCTATGATTTCAGGAGCACCATAGAATAGCAAGAATTACAGAATCCATGAAATTGGTGGAAGCCCAGCACACTAGTCTTCTGGAGTCAGAGGGCTCACACTGTCCAAAAATATGCAGGCTTTATTTAGTTGAGTGCCATTGAGGGCAGTATTTGGAGATGGAGCTCTTTGGTGTCATTTTCTGTAGTTCTCATTATAAACAGGAGTTTTACTTTTCCTGGATGCAGAAGTGGGAAGCTCTCCCCCCCCCCCCCAACCACATGCACACATTCACATGTAAAGTTGCTATCAAAATGTGATCCTCTTGATAATACAAAGACCAGTTCATATTGATCAAGTGTAATTGCACTTGACAAAAATTTCACTGGACATTTCAAGGAATATGTACACTCCAGCCTTCCCTATTTCAGTTCTCATGATGTATGTCTCTGAGCTGCAACTATTCTCTCTTGCGATTTTTCTTCCTAAAGCATTCCATTTTCCAATCTTTATTCTTCAGAGTTAGTGCTGATATTGTGTACTACCAACCACCTACAGCTCATCAAAGTCTCGGGGAAGGAGGTATTTCACATTGGCTGATCCTTGCTTGAGCCTTGTAACTAGATGCGCCAGGAATTGAAACAGGAACCTTTTGTGTGTCCAGAATATGTTCTACCACTGTGCTATGTCTAATCTTTCTGTGTTCCTCATTTCTATGAAGGCTTATTATCAGGAGGCATCTACCCAAACATCTAGTCCATCCCAGTTCATGGCACTGCCTACAGCAAGGATCCTTAAACTTTTTATGCTGAGTGCCAGTTCATGGCCCCTCAGATAGTTTGAGGCCTCTTAGTTTGGGGACCCCTGGCCTTGAGCGAAAGTGAGGTTTAAGGACCTTGTTTCTTCTGAACAACTACCCTAAAGGTGCCTCTTCAGCTTCTGTGTTCAAGTAAGCAACACTGAAACACTGCTGTATTTATGAGTATTTTCATTTAGATGTCCTGTTAGCTTCCCCCCCCCCCCCAACTTTGGTGTTAATGCCAAAAGAAATAATTTTATACACCTATGAATTGATTTCATCAAAATGAACCCTGATTTTTGTGACTCATTATATTATAGGGCTGGAGCATGGCATAAAGCTTGTCAGCCAAGATACATCTTAAAAATAGAGAATTAATTTGAAAAATCTGTTTCTTAGTTACATTGGCAGCTCTCTTCAAACCAGAGTGCAGAGAAGTCTCATTGAAGTGGTTTGAGGATTGCAACCATAGCATCAAAACATTATTCTGAGCACGTCAGAGAGGCTTTTTGGCTTTTTATTGTTTTTATTTCCATTTTCATACTTTCTATTGTTTTTATTTTAGTTTGCATCCAGTTGTTTAGTTCCAGTTGCATCAGTTTCATGTATTAATCTTATTTGGATTGGTGGTAAACCTTCTAAAACAGTTTTGCTTTTTTGTCTTTCCCATTAAAAAATGATGGTTAGCAGGTTCAAAACATTCTGATTTTTAACAAGTCATATTTGCTTGTGACTTTGTTCATTGTAAATTGGGGCCCTTGCAAGCAAGACCACCAGATGTGCATATAAAAAAGAGGAGCAGCTATGCATAGTTGCTACCATTTTGTTTTGGAAACTGTCCATTGCTTAGGAGCAGAACATATGCAAGAGCACCGTCTGCAGTGAATGAGTCAAAGCATGGCATGACAAGCAAGGGATGTTTGCTTATATCCATCAGTCATGAATAACAAGTTAGAAAGTTCTTCCTAATGTTCAGGTGGAATCTCCTTTCCTGTAGTTTGGCTATTTCTCCGCATCCTATGACTTCCCCTCACATATTTATACCTGGTTATCATGTCTCCCCTCAGTCTTCTCTTCTGCAAACTAAACATGCCCAACTCTTTAAGCCGCTCCTCATAGAGCTTATTCCCCAGACCTTTGATCATTTTAGTCGCCCTCTTCTGGACGACTGTCCAGCTTGTCAATATCTCTCTTCAATTGTGGTGCCCAGAATTGGACACAGCATTCCAGGTGCGGTCTAACCAAGGCAGAATACAGGGATAGCATGGCTTCACTGGATCTAGACACTATACTCTTATTTATGCAGGCCAAACTCCCATTGGCTTTTTTATCTGCAGCATCACATTGTTGGCTCATGTTTAACTTGTTGTCCACAAGGACTCCAAGATCTTAGCCCAGGGTGTAAACCACTTCAGCACTCTGGCTATTGGATTCCTATCTAGTTAGTTAAGCTCAGTTTAAGTCTCAGTCTAAGAAGAAGTAAATGGTTAAACCTTCTCGGAATGGTTATTGTCAAGAAAATTTTATGTTAGGGTCACATCACAGCAGCAACAAAATTACACACACACACACTCTAATGGATATTCTCTTCTGAGAACCCAGAGCCGTAAACCTATTTGCAGCCTGTTGGTTGTTGTTCTAATATTTGGTTGTTGTTTTTTAAATGAAATCATTATGTGAAATATTATGTACTTCAGAAATCAGTCTCCACAATAGCAGGGAAAGGCTAGTGTATTGAAACCTGGTCCTTAGGAATGCTACTCTGAAATACAGCCAAACTGTACTTAGATTTTAAATTACAGTAGCAATTTGGAAAGGTTTTTCAGACTGGAGTTAAATGTTAATAGCAAAATATAGGCTCTCTTTTCTTTGATCTCTTTTCTGGCATCTATAAAATAATGGAATCAAAACCAAGTGCCATTTATAGATACACCTCCTTCTTTTGATCTTGTTGGTGAGGGGGCGCCTGGTCTTCCTGGACTTTCAGTTCAAGACTGTATGATGTTTCAGCAACACATTTTTCTTTGACCTTTGTTTTCAGGATTTTTTGCTTGTATGATACTCATTGTGTAGCATTCTTGATGAATTTGGAAAATATAGCACTATTAAGCCCATAAATGTTGGAAACCTTTTAAATCCACTCCTTGGCATCATTTGTCACTCTACGACAGACCCAGTCTCCAAAGGTATAGTATACATCAATTAATATTAAGGTTTAAATCCAGCAACACATTTGCGCACACAGGAGGCACTTTCACTAGAAACAAGGAAGTGTTTGGAGTCTTTAGATTTATTTTAGACCCATGTGCTGAAGTTCGACACTGCAGTAATAAAGAATAAGGGGGAGTGCATCAAGTTCATATACAAACAATCAGGACACTGGAAGAGTGAACTGATAAATGCAGAAGGCAAAATGATCAGAGAATAACAAAGAAGTAGCTCTAAACCAGGGGTGCTCAGAATGGTGATCGGGATCACCAGGGTGATCTTCGGGCCTCATCCTGGTGATCTTCAGGCCTCTGACCAGGTTTTTTGCTGTTGGTCCTCTTCATGCGCCCCTGCGCGCTGCAAAGAAGTCATCCGTCGTTGCTCCTCCCCGCTCCCTGCTCGCGCGCCGCCTCCAAAAGCTCCAGAGTCCAAGAGGCAGAATAGGCCCCCTCTTTTGGATTCCTCCTCCTCCCTCCATCCTTCTCCAGCCACTCAGAGTTGTAGGAGACCAAAGGGGCGGGCCTGGATGACGCGGGCACCCATTCTGCCTCTCGGACTTCTCGTGAGCTCTTGAGGCGGCACACATGCTGGCGGCGTGGAAATAGGAGCAACGATGGAGGAGGAGGAGAAGGATGCTTTGGGGTCATTTCCTTACCGCATCTCAAAGGTCGGTCTTTTTACTTTGGAGTGGGTGCTTGATTGTTCTGTGGCATGTCTCTTTGTTGATTTTTAATGTTTAAAATGGCCTTTTAGCTCCAAAGCCTCTCTGCTTGCTTTGTTCCTTGAGAAATATATGTTGGGGAATATGGAAATGTGGGAGAAATGGGGTGGTTGGATGTATTTTTGTATGCCCCTTTGTCTACCTTGCTGAGTATTAAATGGCCTTGCAGTTCAAAAGCCTCTCTTCTTACTTTCTGGCTGGTAATATGCGTGGTAATATGCCAGTGTGGGAGAAATGGGGTGGTTGGATGTATTTTTGCATGCCCCTTTGTTTACCTTGCTGAGTATTAAATGGCCTTGCAGTTCAAAAGCCTCTCTTCTTACTTTCTGGCTGATAATATGTGTGGTAATATGACAGTGTGGGAGAAATGGGGTGGTTGGATGTATTTTTATGCTCTGTTTTATATTGTTGTTATTAAATTGAAATGTTGATGTTTTATAACTTCATTTTATGTAAACTGCCCCGAGCCTGCTGGAAGGAGCGGTACATAAGAATGAATAATAAATATAAATAAATAAATAAAAAAATAGTTATACGTTTTACATTTCTGGGTAGGTGATCTTTGGGACTTGGTTTTTTAATCAGTAGCTCCCATGCTGAAAAAGTGTGAGCACTCCTGCTCTAAACCATTTTCCACTTGCATGGCTTTTGAAGTATAGTCAGATCCAACCATGGTGATATATTTGAACTGAGGTTTCATTTTTGGATGAAAATTCAGCAGTATGGCTTGGATAGTTCTATTCCTGCATCTTTCAGTTTGTCATACAACTGTGTTACAATTGTAAGTAAATATAATTAGGATTAATGTATAGTAGGTATGGAAGACAGAATGCTGGACCATCATTAGATTCTAAACTCACCAAACATATGAAAGGTTTCTTTTTTGACCTACAACTAAAATCCCCATGTATGGAAATAAATCTTGTAGCACTGTAGAGACTGAGGGAACAATGTTGGTAGCATAAATTTTCAAAGACTATGATACTTAGACTTAGTTATGGGTGCTTCTACAATGTAGAAATAATTTCCATTGGCCTGTTTCTTTCGTTAAATGCTCTCTATACATTCTGATTTCTTTCCTTGAGGTTGGGCTCAGTACTTCTTCTAATTACCTGAGCCATAGGAGTGTTTTTGGTTCCACACCATTTTTATATCTTTTCATCTAATTATGTGCCTACTGATATCTTTATTTAACTTATCCCCTTCATACCATAAGTATGCATGCCAGTTGTACCTGATGTTATAACCCAGTAGATTAAGTAGGTTTTGGTTCTCTAATGAACCCTGTTGCTTCATAGTAGTGTCTGAGATCTCTCTCTCTTTCTCTCTCTCTCTCTCTCTCTCTCTCTCTCCCTTGCATTGGTTAGGCTTCTATATGCAATCCGGATTTTTTTCCCCCTGACTTTATGAGTTTGGGGATATCCTTTTTCCATTGATAAAATATCTTAGTGTCTTTGATAATTGGTAAACTTTGGAATAGGAATAACATTTTAGGAATTACCCTCATCCCCCCCCCTCCCAATCCTACCCATCCAAATTATCGGAAACCTTTGTCATCTGACCAGGTCTTTTTTTAAATCTCCAATTGAAACTAAGAGGGAGAGATTATTTAGGCATTATGAATTGGTTCATTCCAATCAACTGCATGAAAAAATTAAAAAGGATGTGGGGGTTGGCTTTGCAATAAGAAAATCGGAATTAGACAGTATATTGGAGAAAAGGAGTAAAGGATTAGTTTCCAGACTATACGAATCCATACTACGCTATAACCTAAAAGATAATAGAGTAAAATCAACAATAATTACTTGGACTAGGGATTTAGGGAGAGTTATAGCTCTAGAAACCTGGGAACGTCTCTGGATGAAAGAAATCCGTTTTACAATAGTGGGGTCAATTTGGGGAAAATTTATACAAAATGTTTTACAGAAGCTATACAATACCAGTCCTACTTGCAAAAATAGACAAATCTCTACAAGACAGGTGCTGGAGATGTAATAAACAGAAATGGTCATGTGAAACTAATAAAACTTTGAGCAATAAGGTTAAAAAAAATCCAGGGATCTGTCTGCTGGACCTATTTAGGGAGATGCCAACTGGGATGTTAAATATACCAATACAGTTTTATGGCAACAAGAATGGCAATTGCTAGAAATTGGAAAGGGGAAAAAGTGCTAACCAAAAAGGATTGCAGAGATAGACTAATGGACTATATCCAAATGAACAAGTTATCCAGTAATTAGGGTGGGTAAAAACAATAAAGAGTTCTTAAAGAGATGGAAACGAGCCCTGGCATATCTGGAAGGAGAGTCAAAGGAGTGAATTGTAAACAGCCTCAAGTGGAGTTTATGGTTAAGCACATTAGAAGAATAAATAATTGTTATAGGCATCACAGTGACTAGGGATAGAAGTCAAGGTGATTGGGTGCACGGGTGAGTGGGATAGGGGTCAACTTTGTATAGGATTTGGGCAAGAGTATTGTCTTATGTGGTATTATGTGTGGTATGTGTACTGTGTGTATTTATTTTAAAATGTAAAGGTTTCCCTTGACATTAAGTCTAGTCGTGTCCGACTCTGGAGAGTAGTGCTCATCTCCATTTCTAAACCAAAGAGTCAGTGTTGTCCGTAGATGTCTCCCAGGTCATTTGGCCAGCATAACTGCATGGAGCACCATTACCTTCCCGCCAAGGCGGTACCTATTGATCTACTTATATTTGCATGTTTTCGAACTGCTCTGTTGGAAGAAGCTGCGCCTAACAGTAGAAGCTTACCCCACTCCCTGGATTCAAACTGCCAGCAAGTTCAGCAGCTCAGCGGTTTAACCTGATGCACCACCAGGAGACCCTGTGTATTTATTACATTTGTTAATTTTAATATATTTTTTAAAAAATACAATATAGAGTTGATGTAGTTTAACACTAATTTAACTGCTTCCATCTTATGTTTTACAAGGTTTCTCTACTGAAGAATGTGGGTTTCTCACCAAACTTATAATTCTAGGAACCAGGGAATCCATCCGGTCCAGCAGATGCTGGCTTCTTTCCCCTGCAGTGCAGGAATTTCTTTGGCTGAGTTTAGAAAAAAAATCATCTGAATTTTTCATTTTTACAGAACTAATGATTCATGTAGGGTGTCTACATGCCATTTAGCCCAACATGGCCTGAAGTACAATAGAACCACTATCATGGTGGCCATAATGCTCTTTAAATCAAGCTATGCTTATTTCATTATACCTTTTCCTTTTATTCTTTCCTCAGCACTCATTCATCTCTAACATAGTAACCCTTCCCCCTCTGCCCCAAGGCCAACATCCTGGGATTTAGCTGTCTGGATACAAGGCAATAGTTACAGATGGGTATTACCTTGTGACAGAACAAAACTCAAATGATACCTCTGTGTTTCATGTAGTATGAGAGTGCCATATGCAAGGCCACCAACAGGATTACAAGAAACCTGGGCAAAGCTAAATCAGGTTTTTGGCCGGGACCCAGCATCATATCCATAAGGGACCTTGGCTTGTATCCAAAGAACGGTGAAACTAGTGCTGTGAGCTTTCTTTCCTGTCCCATTCAATTGGAATAGCAGTGCTCTCTTCCTACAGCAATGCATCACAGTCATCCTTTGAAACTGCCAGGTAGTTAGTTCAAAACTATTTTGGATAAGGGCATAAATGCTAACAATTCAAATCAATGGAGAAGAGATCAATCAGTGAATAGAGTTAGACTGAGCAATGCCGTTTTATGAATCAGAGCACCCAGGGTAAGGCAAAGTGAAATTAGTGGAACTTACTTTTGAGTCGTTGTGCTTAGGATGGCTATGGAAGGATCTATCTTTTTATTGTCTATGGGGATTCCTCCACTTTGCTCTTGTCCATACGCAAATGTCTGCACAACCTTGCTATACATTTTATGTACTGCAGGACTATTCGGCACAGGTTTTGATGTCTCCCCTTTCTGTCTCTTTTGGTATTCTTATGGCTTAATTAGCTTGTGTTACAGTTCCCTTTAGCAGAGCTGTGCGGAACATCACTCTGCTTCATTGCTATGCTGGGTACCTGAGGAAGTGTTAACATAATTAAGGTGAACTATGTGTTTTCTTGAGAAGCAAACGAAAGGATTTGCATCTGCACAAGGGGATTGAGCTATCAGAAACAGATGTGACCATGCAAAACATTTCACATAAATTTATTAAAATCATTATTTACCTGTAACATATAAGCAGGGTTTTAGCTGCACTAGCTTGTTGCCAGTACACACTGCCAATAATCTGCCAAAAAAGCAGCTTGCTGGCGAAATCATTGAAATGGTTAGCTTATGCTTACAGAAAACATTACAACCCTGATTCACATTAAATTCTAACAGAAACAAACCCTTTGATGCTAGAGATGCTGGATTGTGTTATCGGAGAATGGTATACAGTTTATTTAGATTGTGTATACCCTGCAAGAAATATGAATATCTATTTGTAATGTGATATGTAATCATCGAAGACAGTTATTGTTTTCAGTTGCTGTCTCTCTCTCTCTTGAGTGGGATCACATGTTTTATTTTTTGCTCCGATTTTCAAAAAGGTATGGCTTGCATATGTCCTGCATATTTGTCTAAATGCACAGATTCCTGATTGGTCAATTAAGATGGAAAACTGCTAAAACCAAACAAACTAAATATCTGACATCTAAGAATAGCTAATAACTTTTAAAGCAAGATGTTCTTTTAGGAAAAACTTACACATTGCATAAACCTACAGTTTTCATCCAAGTATCATTTCAATAATGGCAAGCTTAAATACTGGAGACCATGGGGAAACATAATATTACGATAATGTTCTTTGGTGCGGTTTGGAGGGGTTTAGAAAACATTTGGAAGTATTTTTCTCATAAAGTCACTTAACTATTGAAGTGTTATGATAGCATTCCCTTCTGCATTGTGTGTTTACAGAATGGGTCCATTTAAAGGGGACACTGATTTAAAAATTCCTGATTAGAAGGAATTTCTCCAACCAGGAAATTACATGCTTTGGCGGTGGCAGCTTAATAATAGGATGCAAACAAGGAGAAGAAGATCTAGGTGTCTGAATTGTCATCCCCCCCCCCCCACCTAACGATCATCTATTTGTACTTCTGCTCCACCTTTTCTATTTAGCTGCTTGAAATGAAACCCACATTTTCTAAGCCAGCAACCTAATACAGAGTTGGTGGATGTGACAGCAAGAGTTTGAATATTCGTGAATACTTTTAGATCTTAAGGCAGTCCTGCACAGTTCTCAAAAGCATTAAAACAACAATACAAAATCCTTAAATATTTTCTATGCTTCATTTTAGTTTCTTTGGTCTATGTACAGATATGAGCATATTCTGAATATTTTGTAGGTGTTTGAAACTCAGTTATGTTTCAAAATGGTATTAAATACTATTTTGTCTTTTATGGAAATATGTCCCACTGTTTTCAGTAGTCTTCTCTGTGTTTAAGATTTCACTCGAAATATAGCATCTTTAAATAGTTACAATACATTATGTGAGTTACCCTGGTGTCAAAATATGTGGTTTTATTTTAAAACAATCTGCTTCAGTAGTGCGTAGAATCACAAAAATTTCTAAATATTAGTGTTTTGTACTCAGTCCTACAAAAGGCAGAGATTACACTGGAATTTTCTATTGAAATTATTAGTTTTTCTCTCACTTCAGGCATCAGATTTATATACAGTCCTAAACATACCTGGTATTGTATGAAATCAACCATTTATTCACCATAAATAATCTGCAAATCTTTTCCCTCACCTATTAAGATTTTAGAAATTGCAAAAAGGAAATAAATAAAAGCTTTAGAACAACCTAGATTGAAAAAGTTTGCAGGCAGCCTTTTGTCGGCTGCCCAGGGGTAAATATGTTATGTAACAAATTGGTATTAAGTCCGTAATAATCCTACAAGTACAAAATAGATTAAAATGTTTTTGGTTGGAAGGGTGTGGTACTAGGGGGGAGCGCACAAAAGAACTAGAGCCCTGAATGCACATATCTGTGTGGTTTGTGTTTATTTTGGAAGTAGCTTCGGCCTCATCTGCATAATTCTGTGGCAGACTTACTTTTCAGCTAGTCCTATTTCTATGTTCTGTGCTTCCCAGAAGAAAAGCTCAATGAATGTTCTACTCAGAGGCCTTATCAGATGAGCAAAACAAAACATTTCAATTTCACAGAGTGTCTTGAGCAGCTTTAAAGCATACAGGCACACATGCGCAAACACACGCATGCACACAAAATTAAGGCTGTTTTGGTCCACCCACGGAACAGCTTTCAAACAGAATAATACTTGAGTGGACTCCTATGCAGTGTTTCCTACCCCTCCTCTTTCCATTGAGGTCTAGGAATTACAGCCGAGAGGAGATGATCACTAGAAAGATGTTGAAAGTGCAGTTGATTGAGAATGCAATCGGATTGGCAAGAGGATTGCAAAGAGCAGGAAATGCTGAGGAAATAAAATGAAATTTGTTGGAGCTTTTGAATCCTAAATCCAAAGAAATGACTGTTCTCTAGAAGGGAAAAAAACAGAGGGAAGCACTCCAACTTTAAAAGTCCTAGTTTGTGTCTCCCCTCCCCTCTTACTGATCCAGGTGTGTGTGTGTGTGTGTGTGTGTGTGTGTGTTTATATATATATTAGTAAAAATATTTTAAGGTAATATTCTGCACCTTAAGTCAACTGTGTTCCTGACCTTTCACAATTAAATAATAAAGTAGAAGTTACTCTAGATCAGTGGTTCTCAACCTTCAACTCCCAGAAATCCTAACAGCTGGTAAACTGGCTTGAATCTCTGAGAGTTGTAGGCCAAAACACCTGCGGACCCATAAGTTGAGAACCACTGCTCTAGATGGATTTCATCATCTTCTTTGAAAACAGGACACTATCCCATTTATTACTATCTGTTTTCACCTGTTTCTGTTGCTGGCTTATTCCGCTATGCTTTCTCCACTCTTCCTGTGTTTTCCAATGCGCAGGTTGCAAATACCGAATCAAATAATTCTCTGGCTAATATAAAAAACACCATCAAAAGTTTTCTTTTAAATCAGCTTTAACTGTGGCCAGATCTGATGCTCAAAAGGTAGTAGATGTATGTGATGAAGTTTGGAACATTGCTGGATCTTGGATCAGTTTGCGCTCAATAATGGATGATTTTGATATCCAGTTCCATAGCCAAGAATAAACTGGCTGGTTTGATGGGTGGTCACTTTGCAATAAACCACTGTGTAGGAAATATCACTCCGCAGTTGTAGAACTGATCTGTCAATTCTAGTAATTAGACATTGCAATTGACAATTTTGGGGCCAAGTTGAGCGTCTGGTGGTTGTGTGTGTGTATGGTTCTACTTTGGCTACCTAACTCCTCTACATTAGTATATATATCCAAGAAGGGTCCCACAATACTGTTATGTATTTTCGCTCCATCATATACATGTTACCTCAGGATGTAGCTGAGGGGGCAAAAAACCAAGAATTCCCCCTTTTTTGTTGGAAGGCATGTTCTTTGTGTATCATAAGTACTTCATATTACCCTGGAGGCAGTCCTGAAGGATCTATTCAAGTAACCCCAACTCCAACCAGCAATTCTAACCATGAGTCATATCAATCTGAGCAGCAGAAACACTGTACACTAACCTCTTAACCTCAGAATAAACTGCAGTTGAAGGTTATGATATCTTCTGGCCAATGCTGCAAGATTCTTGAAAGCTTTTCCTCAGTCCTGACTTGTATTCTTCAGGGTTGCACTGCAATAAGGCATTCTCTGTCCATAACAGTTTTAGAACAAGGTGCTATAGAAATGTGCCTCTTTCCTAATACATTTGAAGAGGAACTATTTATTCCCTCAAGCCCAACTACATTTTTAAAACGTTCTCCATTGAGAAGACTCACATCTTATGCATCAGAACATCTAAAATACCCTCTCAATGTCAACCAGAAAGTTAATCAGTAAGGTGATTTTTTCAACCCTTTATATTATGTGTTTCTGTGCAAGTATTACTTCTGGGTCCTCTTGTTCTGACCATTTCATTTTCTTTTCCCTTCCAACCACGGATCTTTCCACACTGTACTATTATTTGCACCGTAGTTCTACTTTAACTGCCATGGCTCATCCTATGAAATACTGTGGAACTTATAGTTTGGTCAGAGACATGAGAGGTTCTCTTTGTCTGAGGATCCTCACTGCACCTCCCGTAGAATGCAAATAACATGATTCTACAGGTACCGTAGTTGTCATAGCAGTTCAAGTGGTATATAAGAGCTCAGGTTATTGTTGCCTCCTCATGTGGTTAGTTCCTGTTCTCTTTTATTGAGTTGTCCTGAATGATTCCCCCCTTGATTTCTTGCATATCTCTGAACAGTTATTTTGTCTGTAGGGCATATGGTCTTGGCACCACCTCTGTGGGCATTAGAATTCTCAAATCAATATGAGTACAATGTAATGATGATTGCCCACTCCATTTTGGTGCATAAATTAAATATGCAAGCAAAGGAGAAGAACCAATGAAAAAGATTTAAAAGTCATTGATTAGGAAGTTGATTGGACCTGTCACAATTAGGCCCAAAGGAGAAGGTAAGCCATTTAACAGCTCACTGTGAAGAATTTGTGCACCATTTTGCAAATAAAATGGCTCAGAATTGCTTTGATGTAGATACCAGAGTTGATACAGTTCCAGCACATATAACCCTAGTACACGTTTAGCCAGTGTTGATAGAATGTTGACAGCATCATCGGGGAGGTGAGAGCCATCACATGTGCCCTGGACAACATTTCCTGTGTTGACTGAGTGAGTGAGGAAGGGAAATATCAGTGAGTGGGGAAGGGAAGTATTTTTTTTCCAGAAAAGGCTGTGTAAGACCTTTCCTGGGGGGAATTTTTTTTGACTCCTATTCTACTGGTCCCCAACTTTCTGGGGTATTTTTGGCAAAACACTAGGGTGTGTGCTGGCTTCTCAACTCCATGGTTTTGTATATGACATTATTAAGATCAATGCTTGCTCAACTTTGGTCCTACATATGTTTGAGACTTCAACATCCAGAAGACCCAGCCAGCTTGCCCAGGTGTCAGGAATTCTGGGAACTGAAGTTAAAAACACCTGGAACACCAATAGAGATGGAGACCACTGGTCCATTTCAGCTTGGTTTCAGACCTGATTATGGGATGTAGAGAGCTTTGGTGTCCTTGGTGAATGAGCTGTTCTTTCAACAGAACAGGGAGAGTGTATCTCTGTTGGTTCTATTGAACCTGTCAGCAACTTTAGATACCATTGACCATATCCTCCTAAGTTGTCTCTCTGGGATGGATCTTGGAGATACTCCGCAACCTTCTGACCTTTCGGAAAGCATGTAAAACCTGGCTTTTTTGGCAAGCTTTTAATTGTTGAGTCAGTCTAGCCATATATGTTAGCTTTAGTTAGTACTGTTGTTTTTAATGTAATAATTTAATGCTTACCACTGTATTTTAGCGCTTAATGTTTATTGTTGTTTGCTTCTCCTGGATTGTAAGCCGCCCCGAGCCATCAGGGAGTGGCGGCTAAGAAGTCAAACAAATAAATTTTTAAAAAATTAAAAAATATTCCCTGGAGGAATGTTCTCAGAGGATGATGCTACGGGATGCCTGCTCCATACAAGACAGTGGTGTTCCTGATCAGCTGAAAGACAGATTTGTGAATAGGGATTAAGCCTATGTTGGATAAGGCTACATTCTCCCTGAAAATGCAGATTCACAAGTTAGGTTTTTTCTGTATTCAGTTCTGAGTCAGTAAGCGAAGGTTGCAACACTAAGTACCCATCAGTGTGCCTCACAAGAGTGAGTGGCTGGAATGGTCCTATACATCTATGTGTCCTTGCTTGTCTTGTCATATAGGTGCTCATTAGGGGAGAGATATGTACAGGAAAATGTGGAATGGATTACATTCAGATTCATCCTGATGGAAATAAATTGAAAAAAATCCCTTTTCCCTCAAAAAAGGAATAATCTAGTAGTGTGATTTTACTTTGTAAAGTCAGTCTTTGGCTTTCCAACGACAGTTCAGTGGTTTTTTTCCCCTTTGGTCTTTCTGAGATATGGAAAAAATTCAGACTCACCTCTTTTTGCCTGGCAAAGTTGTTTGAATTCAGGTCTTAAACAGAGTTTAAGAAAGCAAAGATGTTTTGGGAAATTCAGGCATTTTTCTCCTTTTCAGAACAGCTTCGAGTTTGTAGGCTCAGTCACTATGAGGCCTGAAAGTTATAAACACAGAAGACATTTCTTCCAGCTCTCTCATATTTTTGTATGTTTTGTTTATGAAAAATTGCTTTTCAGAATATACCGTGCGGCACAAAGTCCAGGGCTGCTTTTCTAATAATTTGATTTAACCCAAAACAGCCCCTCCAGCCAATGTTTCTAATGTGTTTCTTTAATTCATTTGACAATGACATCAGTATCTTTCCATTCTTCTTTTAGTGGTGTTTTTAATAAAACAGTGTACAAGTTGACGCTCAATGCCCCTAAAGAATACTGATTCTAATAAGTAATTTTTCATTAGGCCAAATGAGGTGTTGTGAATAAACATGTACTAAAGGACATGCTGACATCTTACATGCAAACAGTTTCACGCTGCACGTCTCTGCTGCAAATTAATGTGCAAAGGTGTGCTGGCACGACTGTTTGCGGTGTTCTGAATGCATATTCTACAAACCGGGAAGGATGGCAAATCTGGCAGATTAAATGTCAAACATTCAGGTTGACATTTATAGTGACTTTTAGCATGTTAAGAGATTTCTATTATGTAGTCAAGAATTAGTTATTTTTGTTGTGGTGTTTCAAGAAAGCATTTACAGTCAAATGCGCCAAGCTGACAGGTTATTTATTAGGTCTTTCGTACTCTCAAGGCTTTGGTGGGAGGGAAGATATATTTATGAACATTTTAACAAGGAATATTATATTTCATAGGAGCTAGTCAGATTCTGGGTAAATGCTATTTACATTAAAGATTTCTTTAATACAAGTATTGAAAGTAAGAATGGCCTGCACTAAGCTAATGACTTTCTAAAAAGGATTGTAGACCCAAGAGTCTTCATTGGATAAATAATGTTTTCCCTCATTTGCGGTTTTTATCATGTGGCAGCAGGGACACATTTCATTCTGAATAAAAGAAGTTAAAGAATTTCCAGAGGAAATAGCCTGGTGTATGTGGCATGGGCTACGGTGATTTTGAAATGTATACAAATGTATACAGTAGATCCTCCACTTTGGTGGTGGTCAAGACCACAAAATCTCTGCGAAAGTTGAAAAACTGATTTTTAAAAAATAATCTGACAGAATGCCTCTCTAACAAGCCTAAGGTCCTCCAGTGCAACTCTAAAGTCAACTTTTGCTAGAGGTTGTCCATAGAGTTGTGCTGGAGGACAGCTAGAGAGGTATTCCTTCAGGACAACATTTATTAGATGTATATTTCTAATTGGCCTAGTTTATTAGACTGGAATGTGTATTGGGTGGGGGAGAGATAGAGCAAGACTGTCAGAACATCTGTATGTGTATGCGCCTTTTACAGATGGAATATACTATAATAGTATTACTTAATTATTCTCTTGGTGTCTTATTAGCACAAGTAAAAAGTTAAATCATTAGATACCACACTGAGGATTGCTTATGTAGATTGGAGCTACTATTTGTTAAAACTTCTTAAATCTATTGATACATCCGTTCAATTAACAAACTTTTGCCATACAGTCTTAACTCGCTATACATTATTCCATAAGTCATTTTACCTTAAATCATGCCTTACGTAGTCTTTAGGTGTGTATTTCCCGTTACCCATTACTATTACTACGCATTACTGTTGATCATTAAAAGCTTGTGTCTGAGTTTTCCCATTTTCCCACTACCCCTCTAGTTTTACTTTTGTGCCATTTCTCTTTGGATTCAAAGCCTGAGGGCAGCAGACTCTGTCATGTCCTGTAAAAAAAATGCCACTCTAAAAACCTTTCAAGCTATAGAGTTATAGTGTATACATCCTATAAACAAGCAAACACTCCAGAGAAGGCAACACATCCTGCTTCTACCCTTGGGTAGAACCATGAATAAGAACATGATCTGTATAATGAGATGAAGCAGTGAAGAAAACCCAGATTCTTTATTTGTATGTGTGTATATGTATTATCTATAGATATATGATTGACAGACAGACAGACAGACAGATAGATAGATAGATAGATAGATAATAGACACACTTCTTTATATGATGTATGTACTCTATAACTTGAGAAGTGTCTGTGTACTGGTATGTGTTAGAAAGATAAATGGACATTGTACTATTTAATATTCTGATTTATATTATCTAGATTTTTTAAACAAAACTAAAGACCCAGGAGTAAGGAAAGATGTAAAGATAGAAGTGAAAATCAAGCTTACTTGCTTTTATTTTTATTTATTATTTATTTTCTTAATCCACTTTTTCACAACATGAATCCAGCTTCATGTTTCACGCTGAAGTCAGATTGCCAGTTATGCAACTCTTGGTTTTCATTACAGTTCCTGTAAGATATGATGCCACTAGTTGAATGCTTTTGGCCTTTCCAAATGATAAATGATGAATGTGGTGAAAGTAGGGGCTTTAAATAGGTGGCCTCATATTTGCATTTCTTAGAATAGTGTTTAGCCTTGTATATGTGGTTGCCTCTGTAAATATCAGGTATCTTTATTTTTCTGGATTTCCAACCATGGTGGTACAAGATTCAGGGCATATCTACACTGACATTATAATGCCACTTGGAACCAGTTTGGGAGGAATCTCTTTTGCTGTGCAAGTGATTGGATCAACAGGTTTGGAACTGGTGTAAAGCCCAGGAAAGTGATTACATTAACTACAGATCCTGGCCTCAGGTTGCTTTGTGGGTTTTCTCATTTCTAGGAGAGATGCACACCAGCACTCCTGAGGCATAGGAGGTGGGGAGAAAAGTGAACTAACCCCCTGTTAGCCAACCAGGCTCTTGGGGCATTTTCCAGCAATACACGACAAAGTAATCACGATTGCAACTTCTATACACACTGCTAAACCACAATGTTTAAAGGGGCAGTGTCAAAGGAATACCAAGACATAGCATATATAGATAAAAACCACTATATTGTATGGCAGTATATGCTCAATAGCAGAACAATATTACAAACAGTACAATGTCATGCAAATAATCAATCATGTGATTAATACACAGTATGAGCATGAATCACAAGCCCATATACATGGTTGGGCGAAGGAGTATACAGCTTTGAGTCAGCTTGGAACCTCATTAAGTGGTCAGTGTAGATGGGCCCTCAGTTGCAGCCTTCATACAAATCAAATTAGTGCCTCTTATGTCACTGCTAGGCATATAGTTCACATACAGTGATGGTATAAAAAAGGCTCCCATAAGCAGTGTTTCCGTTTCTTCAAAGTTTCAAAAGTTGTTTTATTATCATTTATCTATGCACATTCCATGAAATAACTTTACGGAAAAAGGTCTAGTCCATTTTAGTACTTAATTCTTAGCTATGTATTAAAGCATTGTGAAAACCGTTTGTGTAGCAGTCAGCAAATAGCTTGCCTGTTACATCATTCCTGTCATGTCAACAATGGAGGTTATACTGTGTATGATTTGCGGTAGACTGTTTTGTCTTCTAGGGATTATAAAAGGTGTTGCGTGTGTAGGGCGTAATGATGCATAATGAAAGCTCAACCATCTGAACCATCTCGGAACCTAAATACTTTATAATTCAAACACTGAACATTATTTGTTATGAATATTGCTTTCATGTTTTTATTGCTCTCACTGTACATGTTTTCTCTTATCTTCACTACTGCTGATAAGATATACAGAACTACTTGGTGTGAAAACAATACCAGGTTAATGTGGCTAATCCCTAGTCCTTGATATATCATTAAATAAATCTTTTTAAAAAATCATTCAGTGAAATAGCACTTCAAAATATCTTCTTTTAAAAACTGTCAGGGTGATTAATATTATGTGGACAACGCAAGCAGATAGCAAACCTCTGATTGCTCATGATCTTTCCACATATAGAAATATATTTTCTAGCCACTCTATTTGAGACACTGGTGACATTTTATTTAATAACTGGAAATTTCACAACTGCACAATGGATTTATGAGGACTAAAATCTGGGAAATAGCTTGTAGAGAGACACTGCATAACTGGGCACTACAACTAGAATTCTTGCAGTGGCAGCAGAAGAACACACAAACATAATGACCAGAGTTTAGTCAGTGTATGTGTTTATCCTTACTGTATGTGGTTCTAAAAGCTTGCATCCCTTTATTTCAGGCTACAAAACTATTCAGGATATTACAGTTTAAGGACAGTAAAATACAGTGGGGTCCTTAGTATCCACTGGAGTTTGGTTCTAGGACTTTTTGTAGATACCAAAATCCATGGATCTTTGTCCCATTAGATCAATAACATGGGAAATTTGTGTCCTTTCTATAAAGTGGCAAAAATCAAGGTTTGCTTTTTAGCTTTATTGGGGGGTATTTTACAGCTGTTCAATCCATGAATACAGTGTCTATGGCTAAGGACAGCTAACTATACAGTAGTAACAACATTAATATCCCTATTTGAACAAAAATTGGTCAAGAACCAACTTCCACTAATAATGGGACTGAACTTAGTCACAAGTACCTATCCTTGGGACTTTCTTGAGAGGCACAGTAGTTTAGTGGATGGCACATGCTTTGAATACATGAGTCCTGGATAAATTCACAGGGTGCCTACTTCAGAGGATGAAAGATGGAACATCTGAGAAAGATTCTGACCTCTTGAAGGGTCACTGCAAGGTGGAGAAGACAGTAGTAGTCCATGATCTGCTTTCTGTTATCTCCACCAAAAAGTTTTCATTGTGGTTTTCTCTTTGAGGAGAGGCCATTGCTTCACAATAGAGCACATGCTTTCAATGAGGAATGTCCTGGGTTGAAAAGCAGGCTGGGTTGAGAAAGACTTCTGTTTGTAGTTCTGGAAAGCAGCTGCTTTGGGTTATTATGAGTTGGATAGACCTGCAGACTCCCTTCAAATAAGGCAATGTTGCATAATCTTTGAGGATTTCGTCACAGCACACCATGGCTGTCCATGATGAAGCAAATAATAGAGACCTAATAGCAGTAGGAGAGGTTGGCCTGCATCCACTGATGAGACTTCTTTGCTGTAGTCACAACACAATAGAACCCTTGTGAGTTGTGCAGAAACTACATTGGAAGGCATATTGGTCCTTTTTGAACTTGCTTCCTCTCTTAGAATCCCACGCAGGGATGTAGCAATGGGGGATGAGCAAAATGAGGGTGTTGCCCCACAAGTACGAATTCTGCTTCCCCAGTGAAATTTCCGTTCAGTACCCAAATTTCCAGCATTTCAAGCATTTAGAAAAACAGATTAAACATCCAAAGGAAAGGCATACTCCTTCAAAATCCTAAAACTAACTCTTTACAAATGTATTAAAAGGAATCTTTTCCCTGTATGTAGGTTGTTCTGCAGGTCTCACCTAAGGAACATCTGCAGTTGTGTGTTTATGGTGTTTTATGATGTTTTAAATCTTTATGTGTTCTTATATGTTGGAAACCGCCCTGAGCCTTGGGAGGGGCGGTTTAGTAAATCGAAACAATAAATAAATAAATACATAAACTTTAGCGTGCACACAAACACCATCCAGGCATTTATCAGAAGAAAGCAAATTTAATAATATTAGCTATTGAAAGTTTGAAGAAATTTCATGTGGGCAGCTTCTCCGCAAGTTTGCAGAGAAATCACAGCTCATTAGACTTGATTAATGGTTTGAATCATTATAATAGAGACTTGCACAGTCTGCTTTTACTTGCTAGACACTGTCATTTCGTTTATACAACTGTTTTGCATGCGAAAAATATTGTATTTTAAATTGATTTGCTTACTTGGAAGCATTGCTGCAAATTTCTAATTAAACACATTAATTGGTTTTTTTTAAATGCTACCTATAAAAACTTTTTTTGCACAGAAAAGTTTTATAGGAACAGATACATAAGCTTTTCTGCCTGTCATTACCATTTGTCTCTGTCTCCCAGTGAATATTGTCTTGCTACACCCTTGGCTTCTGGGCTCTCTTTAGGTCAGCCTTCTGTGTGGAATTGACAAACTGTGTGTCAAAACATCCTGCTCCTCCTCTATGTTACCACTACTGGAATTTAGCTGTAGGAAAGTAAAAAAATTAGTTTCCCCCCAAAATTGCTTATGCAGATGCATAATGGCCAGTGCCCTTTGGTACACTGCTTGCAGATGGTGACCCATAGGGTAGCTGGCAGTGATGATGATGATCATCACTTATTGTATCATGCCAATCACAAAACAAGAGGCCATGCAAAATTTTAAAAGGCTCACACTCTTAGCTTGCAACGAATGGGAATTAGAAAGGAAGGCAGGACTATATTCATGAAAATCAGTTGAATAACCAACTGCACTACCAGAAATCCCTCATTATCACCCATAGCCTGTTCTCATGAGGAGTAATTATACAACTTACTCAGAAAGACCTTTGGGTCACTAGAACCAGCTGTAATGATCAGTGCCCAGGGGATGGAATCAAGATGTTTTGGGGATGCAAGTGTCATAGCAAGCAGATTGAAAACAAGAAACATTAAGAGATGATAGAAGAGGATACTAAAGAAAGGTAGTGAAAGAAAGCTGGCAACAAGGCCGTACTTGCGTGATAGATGTAGAAAAGCAATAGCACTAGGTAAAATCAGTAAGAGCTGCTGATGTAGACAATTTCAGACCTTTGGAGCAGGTATTCGTATTAGAGTAAAATATAAAAAGAAGCCAAGGTCTATAGCAAGAATTCATAGTATTCAACTATGAATTCAACTAAGAATTCAATTAGGGGAAGGTTGGAGCCCTATAAATATAGTAAGAGATCCTCTTCTCATTCAGCCACCCAGGGGCAAAGTGTGTATAGTTACCAGGCCTTAACAAAGCTGGGTCAAAAAAGCTTAAGGCTGGTGGTGTATGACCCTTTGATAAAAAGCATTAGTCTGAACTTCAGGTTTAAGTTCACCAATCCCGGACACTAACAGCTTAATTTTATCCATCTACAAACATTGTTTTTAGGATCTGCTGAGGCTGAAATTGATCATGATCTTGATGGCTGGTGTTGATTTGGGAATGATTCTTCATGTTCTACTGAATAATATGTGGATTAAGCTGACCTAAAGATGTACTTATAGCCTCAGTGAATCTTTAGTGCTACAAATGGGCAAGATGTTTATATAATGAGAACAGATCATTTTAGTTGGTGATTTCAGTAGTTTGATCTGATAAGCTAACTATGAAAACTGAGCTCCTTGCTACTTCTTGAGGGAATAACTCCAGATCACATTGGAAGTAAATATTAAGTTTTTAAAATCCCTATTCTTCTGACAATAGCTTTTTGAGATGGAAATAAGCCTTTTCAGATACCATTCCAAAATGTATTCACCACACTGCTAGCTTTCTATTACAAAATGTCATTAATCCAGTACAATACATTGTGTTGACATCACAGGCTGATGAGTGTTGGTTAACAGCATCTCAAAAGTGTTTTTTTTTCTCTCCCAGAGACCACTATGGGTAATATTTATTTATTACTTATTTACTTCATTTCCACCCCGCCTTTCTCACCCCTCAGGGGACTCAAGGCGACCTCCAACTCTGGCAAGAATTTAATGCCAATAAAATCAACAATAAAACAATAAAAACATCCCCTCTGTTAAAATCAATTAACAGTTAATATAAAATACATAAAAAACTGTATACAAATTAACATAAAAAGTGCATAGTTCCATTCAGTCAAAATCTTTGCACATAATCCTTATTCAGACCATGTTAAAACCTGTAGCAACGTACTCTTCAAATGCTTTTGTGTAAACCCAGGTCTTCAGCTTTTTTCTAAAAACTAGAAGGGATGGGGTCTGCCTGATGTCTCTGGGGAGGGAGTTCCACAGCCGTGGAGCCACCAATGAGAAGGCCTTGTCTCTCATCCCCACAAATTGCACTTGTGAAGAGGGTGGGACCAAGAGCAAGGTCTCCCCAGGCGATCTTAAAGTTCTAGTAGGCTCATAAGAGGAGATGCGTTCGGAGATGCATATCCCAAAACAGTAATATTAAAGAGTGTTTAAATGGTGTGCTGATGCTAAAAGTGTCTGTTTGGACTATGACCAAACATTGTAAGATTAAGGAACCAGAACATGATGAGACAGGCCTCCAAAGGGATCCAAGTCAGCTGACAAATGTCAAAGAATCCTCATTTTCTCATTCTAAAAAGTTAAGGTGAGGTGAGGAGCCATGTGCATTTCACTCTAGGATTTCATTCTTAAATCAATAATATCAGTTAACAGAGAACAGATATTCAGATACCTGAAAAATGACTTCTTCCTGTTTTCTCTTCAGTCAGTTCGTGTGATCTTGTTACCACATCCAGGCCATTTGATGGGAGGTATCATGGACCCTCTCTAGGCAGTCTGTGTATTTGCTTTAGGGTAGTAAATTGCTCTGAAATTAGAGAGTCATCTCTAGAAACCTTTCAAATGGTTTTCATTTAGTATCTGTCCTTTTGACTATAGTTCAGAATTCTAAAATCTCATTTTTTAGCTTCAGATGTTTGTAAGAAAGCTTGAGGACCCTAGTTTCATTGTCCCTTCATTTTTTCTGTGCATTCCATAGTTTCAACATTAGATTCTTTTGAGTTGCCTTTGTTTTTGCCTTTAAAAATTAATAAGTTAATAATCACAAATCACCAAGTGGCATTATTATTGATATTTTAACACTTATTTGTTTATTTTTATAATTATAGATTTATGCCAGAACACAAGAAGACCCATGTCGAGAAGGCACCGGGTTCTAATGGAAATAGAAATACAAGTGCTTCTCTTCTTATAGACCTACCTTTCCAAGAAAAGAACATTGGGATTTCAGATTCAACAAGCATCGACAACTCAGATTG
>JARBWK010000002.1:137760046-137787546 GCA_030556195.1 Anolis apletophallus | reverse complement strand
CGGGCAAAAAACTCTTGTGGGGACATCAAAGACATTCTAATTCCGAGGCAGTCAAGGATTACAGTGTATAACCTGTGCTGACAACAGATAAATGACTGGCAATATTGTGCCAGAGCTGTTGGGTCCTGCATGGAGTACTGATGATGATGGTGATGATGATGATGTTATCTTGCAGAATGGACTCTGCTGGGATAATTTTATGATAAAACACTTTTTCCCCCTCCAAATGCCACTGGGTCTAGGCAGACATTTACTAGCTACAGGGGTAGCAATCAGTTTCTTCAGAATTTACTGTTCTAAGCCCATTAGCGTTCCAGCGCAGCCAGGCTTTTCAATGAAAATCTGCAACGCCAATATTTTCATGTCAGTGGAGAGGCATGTATGCAAATGGTTGGGGGCTTGACTTCGACCATTTAGTGTTAGGATGCTCTGGCAAATGATTTATGTAAATACGCTCATAAAAATGCAGGAGGGGTGTCCTTTCCCCCCCTTTCTCCTTTTTATAATTTGATGAATATGAATTAGTAAATTAAGAATTTTAGTTTGGTGTGGGTGTCGCATCCTGATCGCTTTGGTCATGTGAAGACATACCAGTGGAAAGCTCAGATCATACAGGTAAACACAATAGGCTCCAGGCAGCCACTGGGGGGTCGGGTAAGACACATACATGTACACAGGCATACACACAAATCATTCCCTGCATTAGTGACTAACAATTTTCTGTTCCTTATTCAGGCATTAGCAGATTGAAATATTCCCTTCTGAGGCCCTGGAATGATCTCATTAAACAAACACCAGGTTTTGGTAATTGATGTAATAAGGAGGATGTGAAGGAGCTATGTAAAAATATTGTCAAAGTGTGCTGCTACTCTTTCAGGATGCTATACCTTCTCACCACTGTTATAATTCAGCCATTTCTTGGCATGGGTATATGTTAGTAGCATTGCATCCATGAAAGAAATGCCACTAATATTAAAATGTGAAGATTCTTTTTTGTTCCTCTAATTAGGAATACTGCTTAAAATGAAGCAAGGCTTATTTATGGTGATTTATCCATGCCTAGATCACACATTGTTGCTAACCTCTATTCATTACAAATGAATGCCCTGATCCTCCTGTGTCAGCAACAAACTGTACAGAATCAGGTGCATCCAGTATCGTGCTGTGGTTTTGTATACTCATGAGACACAACTGAAGACTTAGTCGGAGTGTGGTTGTCAGTACAGGCAGTCCCCAAGTTACAAACAACATCAGTCCTGTAGGTTTGTTCTTAAGTTAAATTTGTATGTAAGTCAGAGTAGGTACATTTTTTAAGTGTAACTCCAGCCAAAAATATACAATGTTTAGCTTTGGATAGCACAGGGAAGGGCTAACATCCCTGTGATGTTTTTTTGCGGCCTGTGCCCCAGTTCAGAAGAGTTCACCTCACTTTCTGTCCCTGTGATAATTGGATTTTGACAAATTTGGCTTTTTGTGGAAACAAAGATTGGTGAGAAAGCTTCAGTGGATACACCTTTTCACCATGATAACTCTTCCAGGAGTGAATTTTCCTTCTGAGGGGAGGATTTCTCTCACTTCCTCTTGTTTTACCCTTGTTCTATGAGTCATTTGTAAGTAAGATGTTTGGAACTTGGGGACTGCCTGTATTATGATTCCAACCACTGTCCAGCTTTACCGTTTCAGCATCCTGGGGACAATTTTTGCACAGTGCAGAGTGTTGCAATGTTCTATGCACTGTAGGTCTTGCTTCTGTTATAGGCAGTGTGGGCCAGATGTTGTTGGGTGGCAGCTTCTAGCACCCTAACCAGCACAGCCAAGTGATGAGGAGAGCTGGGAACTGTAGTCCGAAAATGTTTAGAGCAGGGCTTCACAACTTGCAGCCCTCCAGATGTTTTGGACTTCAGCTCCCATAATTCTTAAACATTGAAGCTAGGGCTTCTTAGAGTTAGACGTTCAAACACCTAGAGAGCCACAGGTTGTGCAGGACTGATCTAGAGGGTCACGCTGTTCCTAATCTTAGTGAAAGTTTGAATAAAGATGGAATTTTTCCACAGTCTGGTGAGAAAAGTCAATATTATTATTCCATATTGCTGCCTTGGTGTTAACAATATTGCATTTAAAAGTCAAGAAAGAAGATTTCAAATTCTGTCTGTAGCATAGGCTGTTGTTAATTCAAGTCATAAAATATTGGTACTCAATAAAAAAATGGTAAGACTGGTTTGTTAATGTAGTTAGATATGAATCCTGGGAACCTTTCATCCTAGTGTAGCAACCCAGTTCCCTTTCGTGCCTGGGGGGCAAGGGGCAGCACCGGGGGTCCCACTCGCATTAGAACCAGCGGCAGCTGAGGAAGATTCTGAGGAAGATTCTGAGGAGGATTTGGAGGGAATGGAAGAAGGGGTTAATGAGTTAGCTGGGCCTTCTTCTCCCACAGAGAGTCTGGCTTGGGATGATGGATGGCCTGACCCGTATGAGAATGTGGAAGGTCAGAGGGATTCAGATAGCAGTGATAGCGAAGGCTATGAGAAACCGGGGGGGCTCGGGTCACAGGAACGAATGTGGGAAACGGAGGAGGATGAGTCCATGGAAGCGCAAGGGGAGTTTGACTCTCACGAAGATAGGGAACCAGGTGCTGGGAGGCAAGGTCGAAGCTTTGATAGGAGACGGAGCATTGAGGCTAGCAGGAGGGGCTGGCACCACAGCCTAGACCGGCCAAAGGGGACGAGGGCCCGAAGCACAGATTGGAGGAGAAGCCTAGAGCGTCGGGGTCCTCGCCAAGGGAATTAAGTATAGGATCCGTGGGAACGGATCCTCAGTACCTCAGCCACTTCTAACCTAGTGAAGTGTAGCGAGCCAAGTACCACGGAGCCAAGCTGCGGCTCGTATCTTGCCAAGAAGTTTCTTGGGGTTTTGTTTTGTACTCTGCCTTGTTCCTGTCCGCTTGGTTTTGCGGAGCTTTTGCCAAGTCTACTGCCTAGACCTATGCCTTTGGATTTTGCTGCGCACTCTTTCCTTTGAACTGAACTTTCAATACTTTTTGGACAATTGCCTTTTTACTTGTTCTCTATTCTACAATAAACTAGTTAGCTGTTTACCGTCTCTGTGTGTGTGATTAAGGGGCCGGCCGAGTCCTTGCATCGTGACACCTAGCCAGTTGTACTACATCTGTCGTGGGTGCTTTGAATGCAATTTTCCTGCTTCTTGGTAGAGGGTTGGACTGGATGGCCCACAAGGTCTCCTCCAATTCTATAATTCTATGATTCTATCAACTGCCATATTTACATCATGCGGATCATCAGAATTGTGGCTTAGGAAGGGATATGATTTCACCTTAGCTACAATGATTTTATCCTGTGGAATCATTGGATTTGCAATTTGGGGAATGCCTCCTTAGATTTGTCAGCCAGAGCGTACCTCACCAAGCTACAAATCCCATAGGATGCAGCAGTGGTAGTTAAAGTAGAATCATAGTGAAATAATTGTGTCACTACTCTCTTACCACTGCGCTAAGTGGTATCAGGTCAGTCAGACTTTCAAGTATGATTTAAAACATTCATTCCATAAACCAATATCATACCATAAAGAGCATGTATGATATATTTGAGTTCATCATCTTTTGTTGATGATTCCATATAGACATAGAGATATATAGCCAGCTCTCCACATTTGCAGTGGTTCGGGGCACAGGACCCCCATGAGAGTGGAAAAAGTGTAACTTAAAAAACACTTTTTTACCCAAAAACCAGTCTACCTAGGAATCCTGAGGTCCTCCATCAAGATTCTGTAGTCCATAACGAGTGGACTATACAGTCACACTGGAGAACCTAGAGATTCCTCAAGATAACATTTTAATTAAATCCACAAATGATTAATTCTACAAAAGTCAAATTCACAAATCTGGAGGGCTAACTATATTCTATACTGTGTCTTTCTTTAGATTTAGGGAACTACTGTTTTAGGAGAGGAATCCATTAGCCCAATCCATTCTTCTGTCTTTACAGTCACACGCTGTCCATTTGTATTAAATTTGGCAGACTATAGTTGGGTAGCCTGAAATTAACTCGTATATAGACCAGTGATCTTGTGGAGTCACTGTAATATGGGTTTGTTGGGTTTGCTGTAATGTTATTTGGGTTTAGTGGGTTTGCCATAAGCGTGACTGGAAACTTTATCAGACTTAATAGGAACAGCCAGACACAGTTGTAAAAAATAATAATAAACAAGTAGAAGTTTATTAAGACACATTTAGATTACACATTAACCTCTGAAGTATTTAATCCTTCACAGCTCCTCAAATTCCTATTTAGTTCTTCCCTCTGGCTGAGTGTCTTGTCTCTATTACAGCATTTCCCTATCTGTAGGTCATCTTTCCCCTATCTCTCTTCAATCCTTTTCCTGTCTCTAGGCCATCTTTCTCCATCTGCCTTCTCTCAGAGATAAGCCTCAGTTTTGTATCCTTTCTCCCCTCAAAGTCTCCCCTTCACGTTATCCCCTAAGCTGTGGCTGGCTATCACCAACCAGTTTACCCAGCTCCTGCCTTCGCAGATTGTGTTACTCAACAGGGATGTAAAAATCAGAAATGCAGTTAAAGATCCCAGCAGGAGCCAAGACTAAACCAATAGGCAGAATGGGACATTTTCCCTGTGTACTGTTCTGCAGAAAGGAGTATTCCAAGCTGTTCTTCAAGGTTCTTCCTTCCTTTCTTACGAGACAGTGCTGAGTATGATACACAGCCTGTCCTGCACCTCTAAAGTGCCATCATCATTCAGGATTGCAGGGGGATTCCACCCCATTACCTGTATTGTAGTACAACCAAGGCCATTCAATTGAACACAAAATGGAGGAGTGATGCTTCAGGCTAGTCATGCCAGGAAGGAGTTAGTAGACTAAGGTTGCATCTACTCTGTTGAATCAATACAGTTTGATGCCACATTAATTGCTGTGGTTTGCTGCTATGGTTCTCAATCTGTGGATCCCCAGGTGTTTTGGCCTACAGCTCCCAGAAATCCCAGCCAGTTTACCAGCTATTAGGATGTTTGGGAGTTGAAGGCCAAAACATCTGGGACCCACAGATTGAGAACCACTGTGCTATGGAATCATGGAGATTGTGGTTTCATAATCCTCTTGCCAACCCTGTGTTCCCCATTATCTTGGCATCCATGGAACTGGGGCTACAAGTTTGCCAAGATGAAGTACACTTTGTCCCCTAATTATAAATATCTACTACATGAACCCAAACTGGTGGAATCGCATTGTAGTCCTTCTGGAGGAAACATCAAGGCACAAAACACCACAATAATTATCTCACCTATCTTCTTAAATTATATAGTCCAGTAAAGGAAGTGGCAATGTTTTGATGCAATAACACTACCACAAGGTGACTTCATTACAGAGCCTTTGATGGTGACTAATCTGTTTAAATATATCACTGCAGCATCTCTAGAAAACAGCTGAAAACACAACCCAAACATAACCTGCATAACCCTTCAAATATATACCACATAAAACAGATTTGGTAGAATCACACCGTAGTCCTTCTGGAGGCACAAAGCACAATAATAACTGTTATTATACTACAAAGATGAAAAGTAAATCTAATCACTCTTATCTAATTGCGTAAGAAAGGGGTGAGCAAAATGAGGCCCTCCAGACTGCAGCTCCCAGCATGCTTCACCACTGACTTTGCATATTAAGGCTGTTAGGACTTGAACTCCAGCAATATCTGGCAGGTCACATTTTGCCCACTGTGATTTATGACATTCCTCTTATGTTGTGCTTGTTTTTCATGCCCCTTTGTGCCCTTTCAATATCGTGCTCATTTAGCATCAGCTCAACAGTATTTGGTGCTTATCTCTCAGCAGCATAGACGTTGAACCTTGTGCAGATTTACTTGGAAAGTAAGTCTCCTTGAGTTGAGCGAGGCTTACTTCCTGGTGCGTCGCGCATCCTAAGTACCATACCATTTCACGTTCCTTTTATATGGGCGCACCTCAACTTGCATTCCCACACGTGAGGAGAGAAATCATTTCAGTTGCTGGGAATTTTTACGCCCTCTTTCAATGTCTTTTCTCATTAATGCAGATATGTTTCCAAGATGAGAAATGATGTTTCTTCTAATTATGGTTACATATAGTTAATTTCCTTTTTAAGAGCTTGGTGTGAATGGCAGTTTCCTTTATAAAGCGCAAAAGAAGTGATACAGCTGATGTTCCTGTTGCCTTAGCAACAGATTTATTTATTAGGGTCTGAAATGACATGAGTTAATATACCACATACCTGCTGATCGGCAAACTCTCCTATTTCAGCTTCAGTTGACAATTAAGTCCTGGACAGCTACAGCCAGGGGTTAATGTTACTCATTAGGAGAACTAGGTCATTACTGGGAAATCAAGGCGCTTAGAGCAGCATGGATAAAATACAAAATTCAACACCTCGACGAGTGAAGGGTTTTTATGTTAATTAACCTTATTTTCCTTGCATATAAAAATATTTCATGTGCGCATATGACAGAGGATCAATTAATTGAAAAGTAAGCTTTGCTGACTTCCCCTCTCTCTCCGTTTCCTCTTGGTCGTCTTCATTTCTTTTGGAAGGGTTTCATTATTTTAGGAGAAATTCTTATGTCTATATGATGAGTAAAAGGGGTATTAAAATTAAGAAGGGAATCATCATGGAAATCAGCTTTACCACAAGGGAATGGGCAAATAAAAGCCTTGGAAATGAAAATAAATAAGCTTGGCTAATACCTCACCTAAGGAGCAGAACATAAGCCCATCAGAGCTTGGAGATATTCAGAGGTACCACTTTGATTCTCCCTATTAAGCGGTTGCATAGCTATCTGACCTTCAAAAAAAGTCTAAAATTTTGAAGACCTAAATTCATGTTGGTGATGGTTAATATCTTGTTTACAGAAAGCGATCGGGCAGGTTTAGCAACACAATGCCTTTTTTGTTCTTTTGCTTACGCTTTCTGGAAATATTAGATACATTTGCCACAAGTTTTATTAAGATCACTGAGCAGGGATTTTTAACTTTTATAAGTCGCAGATGGTTTAGCAACGCTCTCCTTTTATTTACTGTTTTTTATTCCCCATCATTTTCTATTCAGATAGCTAAAAATTTTAAGAAGCTCAAAAGGCATTATGTTCTCATATTCTTTATACGTCACCATTATCTTCTGAAAAACTTGCGGTCTTTTCACATCATAATATTTTCACTAGACCAAGAGTCTTAGGATGCAGATCGGACTCTCTCAGCAACACTTATGACAGTATGAAGGCCAGAGGCCTCTTCTATATAGATATAGCTTCTGTAAGTGAAATGAAGCCACTACACCTTAGCAGAACCCTCATCCTCTTTGAAAACAATATGAGTGATAGAATGCATATTGTCTTTCTATATTGTCCATCCAGTTGCCCATCTCTCCAAGTAATGCAACTTGGTTATAATGAAAAACTTGTGTAACTTGTGTGATCAGAGAGGGAAGACTGGGTAGGAGTATAGGAGATGTGCAGAGATTTTTTCATATTCTGGATAATCATAGAATGAGTGTCTAAGATCAAGAGCCCCTGGTGGCGCAGTGGGTTAAACTGCTGAGCAGCTAAACTTGCTGATTGAAAGGTCAGTGGTTCGAATCGGGGGAGTGGAGTGAGTTCCCACTGATAGTCCCAGCTTCTGCCAACCTAGCAGTTCAAAAACATGCAAATGTGAGTAGATCAATAGGTCCCGCTTCAAAGGGAAGATAACAGTGCTCCATGCAGTTATGCCGACCACATGACCTTGGAGACATCTATGGACAACGCCGGCTCTTCACCTTAGAAATGGATATGACAACCACATCCCAGAGTCAGACACAACTAGACTTAATGTCAAGGGGAAACCTTCACCTAGGATCAAGTAAATGATAAATGTGGCAATGTTGAGCTTTCTAGAGAACACACACGGAATGGACAACCCATGGATAAATAAGGTGATTCTTGTTAAAGCAAGGCTGCATGGTATTGTGATTTGAGTGTTGGGCTAGACCTTGGGAGTCTAGGCTTCATATTCCTTCTCAGCCACAAAACCCAGAGTTACAATGAGCAAGTTACAGCCCCTTATCCCCAGAGGAAGGCAATGATAAACCCACCCTGAACAAATCTTGTCAAGAAAGCTGTATTATAGAGTCATATAACAACAAATAACAAATCTCTTAAAACATGGCTTCTTCTTGAAAAAAACTCTTTCCAAACAGGCTCACCTGGTGTCCCTGTTGTACTTTTTCTTGTGAGTTTTTTTTGTATTGTTTTTAATTACTTATCACATTTTAATTTTGTTCTTTTAACTTATTCTTATTATTCTATCCTCTTTGCTTGCTTTAAGATGCATTCAGTTGTATCAAGTGACAGTTACATGCTAGTAAGCAGCACTGCATCTCGGGGAATTCTGGGGTTTTCAAATTTATTGATCTTTCTTACGTGCTGTAGTCTCCCACTTCTCCCAAAGCGTATCCAGTGACTTAGTAGGTCTTTTGGAACTGAGTTAAGAGTGCAAGAGGTGTATGTACTCTGTTGGCATAACAAGGAGACAGAATCTTGCTTGTCCTTGAAGGCTCACAAAAAAGCAAACTACTTCAGTCTCACCTAACTTGTGGTTCCTTCTTCATGAATAACTTTGGCCAGCTTTAACATAGTCTGATGTTTGCTTGGCGACACATTTCCCAGTTTTCATCTCTGAGGGTATACAAGGGTAACCTTTTCCCTCCACCTTGAGTATCAATATTTTCTGCCAAGTCACCATTGGATTAAACCTACTATTTTCCTTTTATTATTTAGTTGTTAAAATGTACAATTAGTAGATTTTAAACATGTCTTTTTCATTGCCTGGAATGGTGTTTTTTGTTCCAACATGGCCTCAAAAAAATATCTAAAGATGAATAAAAATGAGTCAAATCAAGAACTGAGGCTCCAGTTGTATATGGTCTAGTGTTGTCACTGCTGGTCTGTGGGAACTAAGTTCAATTCCTCTCTTGGCATGGAAATCAACTGAAAGATCTTAAGTAAGTCACATAGTCTCTGTGATAGTTTTGGCTTAGGATCTCCATAGTTTGGAATGACTTCAAGGCATACTACTACTACAACAACAGTAATGAGGGAGGGATTTCTAAGAGAACTAAACTAAAAACTCTGTTCATTTCCTGCAGACCCCAGACCTCTGATTCTTTGGTAGACTCTAAAAAGGTAAAGGTTTCACTTTGACATTAAGTCTAGTCATGTCTGACTCTGTGGGATGATGCTCATCTCCATTTCTAAGCTGAAGAGCTGGCATTGCTTGTAGACACCTCTAAGGTCATGTGACCACCATGACTGCATGAAACGCCGTTACCCTCTCGCAGAAGCAGTACCTATTTAGCCGAATCTGGGACTAACAACGGGAGCTCACCCCACCCCACAGATTCGAACCACCAACCTTTTGATCAGCAAGTTCAGCTGCTCAGCGATTAAACACACTGTGCCACCGGGGGCTCCACTTGTAAATCAGTATTCTTGTTTCCTCCTGCTTTCTTGTTTCCTCCTGCTTTCCTCTTGGTTCTGATCTTATTCTTTATGTTTCATCATATGGCTAAAGTACAATGGATTGTGCAGATAAAGTCGCTCAACTGCGTTCAGACTTAGACACCAGTTTTGATGCAATGTCCATGGATGTAATGGAAGTACCTGTCTATCCAGTTTTGATGGATTCATTTCAACCTGTTCAGACTGATGCCATGGACAAGATTCTTGGAGCTGTGAGAGCAACCACCTGTGCCCTGGACCCTTGCCCTTCCTGGTTGATCAAGCTAGCCAGTGGGGGGTTGGCCGAGTGGATCTCAATATTATAAATGCCTCATATTCCATCGAGCCTGAAAAATGCAATTGTGAGACCATTTCTCAAAAAGGCATCCCTAGATTCCTCAGACTTAAATAACTACTGGCCAATTTCTAACCTCCCTTTTTTGGGCAAGATTCTAGAGTGGGTGGTTGCCTCCCAACTCCAGGGATTCTTGGACGACACTGATTATTTAAATCCATCGCAGTCTGGTTTTCGACCTGGCCATGGTACTGAGACGGCTTTGATCAACTTGGTGGATGACCTCTGAAGAGAGCTTGACAGGGGGGAGTGAGTCCCTGTTGGTTCTCCTGGATATCTCAGCAGCTTTCAATACCATCGACCATGGTAGCCTTCTGGGGCGGCTCTCTGGAATGGGTCTTGGGGGCATTGCTCTGCAGTGTCTCTGCTCCTTCCTGGAGGGTCGGTCCCAGTTGGTGAAGCTGCGGGATACCTGCTCGGACCCATGGCCTTTGACCTGTCCCGCAAGGTTCCATTCTATCCCCCATGCTTTTCAATATCGACATGAAACCACTGGGTGAGGTTATCCGGAGTTTTGGAGTTGGGTGTCATCTGTACGCAGATGACACCCAACTCTATTACTAATTTCCACCGAATTCCGAGGAAGCCTCCCAGACCTTGAACCAGTGTCTGACAACTGTGATGGACTGGATGAGGGCTAACAGGTTGAAACTTAATCCAGACAAGATAGATGTCCTCCCAGTCACAGGGCTGACCAGGATATTAGGTGGTAACCTGTGCTCAACAGGGTTACACTCCCCCTGAAGGTGCAGGTCCGTAGCTTAGGGGTCCTCCTGGACTCAATGCTTGTCGCTTGATGCTCAGGCGGTGGCAGCAAGGAGGGCTTTTGCACAACTCAAGAGTTGTGCGCCAGATGCAACCATACTTCGTGAAGTCTGACCAAGGTGGTCTACACCTTGGTTACATCCAAACGATTGTTACAATGCACTCTAAGTGGGGCTGCCCTTGAAGAGCGCCCGGAAGTTTCAACTGGTACAACGGGTGGCAGCAAGACTCCTTACTCAAGCAAACGATAGGGAGCATACAACATCCCTATTAAAACAGCTCCATTGGCTGCCAAACAGTTGTCGAGCCAAATTCAAGGTGCAGATCATGACCTATAAAGCCCTAAATGGTTCGAGCCCCGCCCATCTCTGCGATCGCATCTCCTTCTATGAACCGATGCAAACTCTAAGATCTTCCAGGGAGGCCCTCCTTTCCCTCCCACCACAATCACAAGTATGGTTGGTGGGGACGAGAGAGGGGGCCTTCTCAGTGGTGACCCCCCTGCCTCTGGAATACCCTTCCAAGGGAAATAAGACAGGCCCCATCCCTCCCCTCCCTTCATAAGAGCTTGAATACCTGGTGTTTCCAACAAGCCTTTGAAAATGACCAACCACCAAAAAGATCTCCTTCCAGGATAGGAGGCGAAGGTCAACCGTTGCAAGTGGCTCGAAGAGCGGTGCCACCAGCCAGAAGAGGACCAGGTCAAGGCTCCAACCAGGAGTTGGAGGGTGAACTGGAGGATGTAGATTGGTGTACCTCTTCAGGAATGTCTTCACCATGGCACTGTGGAACAAGGACGTTCCTCCACGCTGCTGAATGTGCCATGAGATGGCTGCTAGGTGCGACTTTAGCAATGACAGGGACAGGTTGCGTTCAGCCAAGGAAAGCAGGAAATCGAGGACCGTCGATATTGAAGGTGGAAATGTATAGTCACTTCGATCCTGAAGAAACTTCTGGAACCACGTGATGCACAAGGCATAGGCCTTGACCGTTGCTGGTTTGTGGGCAGCTGACAGGATGGATCGCACAGCTAACTGCAGTGAAGTCAGAACTGGATCCTCCAGGTTGTCAGGTGAAGGGAGGGGAGGTCGGGATGGAGAAGACCTTGTTCCCTCGTGAGGAGATCGTGGTGCAGAGGAAACGAATGGTACCAACCATTAGAGATCTGCAGGAGGACAGGATTTCACGCTTGTATCGGCAACGCAGGGGCCACCAAGATGCAATTGGCCCGGAACATCTGCATTCTCTTGACCACCCTGAGGATGAGAGGAAACGGAGGGAAGAGGTAGAGGAACTGCTCGGACCAGTCCAGGAACAGGGCATCTCTGAGGCAGCCTGACGCTGCTTCCAGAGGAAGACAAGCTCCATACCGAGGAAACTGGGCATTCATTGGCGAAGCAAAGTCGTCGAACAGCTTTGAGAGTTCATCTGGCTCAATCATCCACTTGTGGGAGGATGATCGGGTTTAGCTGAGGAAGTCGGCCTCCACGTTCAGGGAACCTGGAAGGTGCAGTGCCACGATCAACGTCAAATGAGCCATGCACCACTCCCAAAGAGCTGGGGAGAATGCCAGTAGCTTTCTAGAGCCTGTGCCGCCCTGCTTGTTCACATAATACATGGCCACCATGTTGTCTGTGAGGATCTTCACCTCCTTGTTGGTGACCAAAGGAGTGAACGCCCTCTGGGATTTTAAGATGGCCAGCAGTTCCAGATAGTTGAAATTGTGAGACCTCTCCTGCAGCGACCACTGGTCTTGGATGGAGAGCTCTCCTGTATGGCACCCCCAGACGAACATCGATGAGTCCGATTCTTCCGGGATTGGGCTGTCAGTGCCTGGCAATGACAGCAAGAAGCGGTGATATGTGCTTCGCCGAGGCAAAGGAGGCACTTAGAGTGCTTATCCGAATCAGAGATCTTCTGAGAACACTGCGTATAGTGTTTAAAATGAATCGTTGACATAGTGAGGAAGTTCAGAAGTGAGCCTTGCAGCAGAAACAAGGAATTGCAGAGTGTGTACGCAGGACGTCTTTTATGCCCTGTCAGGGACTGGGCGGGGTTACTGCCAAAACTTGAAAAGTTTAAACTTGGGAAGTTTCTGTTGGGGCCTGCTCAGGCGCAGTCACTCCACATGTGTGAACGCACAGAGCACCACTAGAAGACAGATGGTCACAGGTATGTAACCTAACAGTAATGGCCTCAATTTAATGTGATTACAGGGTTGGATTGCTCTGATTCATTTATAGTTGTCTTTGTGATGATCTACTTGAAGGTATGCAATAACAAATTATTAAGTGGCTCCCCTAACCAGCTTCATCCATTGATAGGTTACTATAATTTGAAAGGCTATGATGGAAGGACATTCGGAGACCGAGAACTTGAGAAATGTACCTGGGCCCAGTGCAATTTTTTGTAAGAAGTCCTGTTTCCCTTAGCCTGGAAGAATGCTGTAGCCTCAACTAGCCCCCTTTAAATCCATAGGGCAAAGTATTACTAAAGCTATGTATAAGGCACTGTAACAGAGATGAAAGGATGAAAATGTTTCCAAAATTGGTTTCATGCTACTTTTTGCTGTCTCCTCTCCTTAATTTGTATTTACATTGTGGAATCACTGCAGAAGATCTGGTTCTAATTTTCAGTGCAGATTTTGATAGTGCAAATGTTGCTAAAGTCAGGAATATTCATGGGGAGAATTTTTCCTAAAATACTGAAATGTTTACTGAATTGAGCAAAACAATAAGTTTTATCCTAGCCAATTCAATTTGATGCAAACCAGTCTTTCCCAATCTGGTGCCTTCTTCCAGGTGTTTTGGATTTCAGCTCCCCTGATGGGAACTGCAATCCAACAAAATTTGGGGAAGCCTTGTGTAATTTAAGAGAACTAACAATGGTATAGTAAGTGATGTGCTGATAAAGGTCAGAAATCTTGGAATGCACCAGCTTGGGGATAAAAAAAACAACTGCCTAACAAATTTGTAATACAGGCATAATTTTACTTGAAAAAAATTAGTTGGAACTTCACTTTAACAAAATAATTTCATTTAAGAAAGGCACCACATTTATGTGCAGCATGAAAATCAGTAGAATTTGTTTCACTGCTGCTAGAAGGCCAACATTTCAGTAATATGAAGTACCAACTCAAGTTAACTTTTGTCTGTATTGTAGTCCTGTGAAGGAACACACTTAGTATGACTAATCCTGTTTGAATAATGGTCAGAGGAGACCCCAAGGCCTTTCAGCAAAGGAAGTCAGTGTTTAGGCTACTATCCTGCTTGGAACTGTTTAATCCAGCCCTGTAAATGGGAGCCCCCCAAGTTATCCATGTTCTCTGACAGTGGTTGAGCACAATTCCATCTGTGCCAATGGGAGCTTCCTCTTTGAGCTACTCGCATTGTTGAGGAAGTATATGGAGGCAAGGGTTAATCCCCTTGTCTCTCCCAAGGGTTAATCCCCTTGGCTCTCCCTATCTCTTCCTGTGTCTCATGATCACCACAATACTAGTTTTGTTCTGGTTCGGTATTATTATTATAAATTATTTGTATTTTAATTCCTTATTGATAGATACATAGATAAATTTATTTATTTATTATTCCAATTTATATACCGCCACTCCCCGAGGGCTCGGAGTGGTTTACAGTATGAACAAGAACAATATACATAAAAACCAAATTAAAACAAAGAGAAATCACCAATCAGCAGGATTTGAATGCCTGCCGGAATAAAAATGTTTTGCATACTCTCCAAAAGGAAGGTAAGCTTCGCAGAGCTCAGGTTTCTGCCAGCAAGGCATTCCATAGGTATGGAGCCACAATCGTGAAGGCTCTGTGCCTGGTGGCCACCAGGTAAAAAGTCTTAAAGTTGGGAACTTCAAGCAAGTTTTGGTCTTCCGAACGAAGTGATCTCTGGGGTTGGTAGGGGGTGAGGCGGTGCCTCAGGTATGCTGGCCCTGGACCATATAAGGCCTTAAAGGTGAAAACCAACACTTTGAAGATAATCCGGTGCTCAATCGGCAGCCAGTGCAACTGCTGCAGAATTGGAATAATATGAAATCTCCCCGGCTCCCCGGCAAGAAGTCGGGCAGCAGCATTTTGCATGAGCTTAAGCTTCCAGATCACTGACAGAGGCAGGCCAATGTAAAGGGCATTTAAACACACAATGCTTTGAGAAACTACAGATGTAATAGTTAGTATGTGTGTCTTCAAGTTGCCTGTTGACCTATGGTGACTCCATGAATTCCATAGGGTTTTCTCAAACAAGAAATACTCAAAGCTCTTTTTTCAGTTCCTTCCTCTCACATGTAGCCTACACTACCTGATATTCATTGGCGGTTTCTCATCCCAGGACTAACCTGGGCTGACTCTGCTTAGCTTCCAAGTTAAGACAGGATCTGGTGCCTATAGTTTTATGATTTATATATTTAATAAATTTTAATTTATTTAGTTTAACCACTTTTTAACTTATATATTTGTTAAAAAAATCTTTTAAAACTGATATAAGCTGGGATAGGGTTGAGATAGAAGAATTAAGATGCATAGTAGCAGCAGAAGGTAGTAGAGGTTTTAAGAGCAAAGAATGAGAGTGTGAACCTTAGTTTCACCAAAAGAAACACTATAAGCGGATCGCTACACAAGCTGAACTGTGACATAGATAGTATTCTGTTTCTTATGTAGAGATCAAGAAATGTAGGGTTTGCCCTGCTGAAGTCCCTTTCTACATCTCTGACCCCACAATGTAAAGAAGAGACCAGAGAAATAGGGATGCAAGCTAACAGAAGCAACAATTAAGCAATGCATTTAGTATTTAATACTTACTTTTAAAATTTAGAAGGGGAATTAATAAGTCATGTGAAAAGTTTTATATGATCAACAGTTGCTGTTTTAGGTACCGCGCTATTCCAATAAAGATATACAGATCTTTATTCAACACCAAGGACTTCATTTTTATTTTGTGAATGATGCATGTGTGGCATGGATTGGATGGAAAGAAAGGCCATAAACAGAACACTGTAAAAATGAATTTATTGGACAGTGAGAAGTAGGTTTCTCAGGCACCGAAAAGCATTGCTGTTGCAACAGAATTAGGGCAGGTTGAAGGTTATGATATTTGTCTGATTTTGTCACACACATGCACACATTTTTCCCAGCCTTCTGGCATTAAAACATCATTGTTTATAGCCTTTAAAGCCAAGCGCAGCCTTCCAGATGTTGTTAGACTGCATCTCCCATTATCCCTAACCAATAGCTGTGCTATCAGGGGTTGGCAAAAGTTACAGTCCAATAACATGGTAAATGTTTGAAGTCAAGTCCTAACAGGAGTGATTTGGAGATCTGGGTAGGTTAAGCAGTGACATAGCCATGTTTAAATATGTGAAAGTATGCCATATTGAGGAGACAGCAAGCTTGTTTTCTGCTGCCTTTTAGAATAGATATGGAGCAATGGAATCAAACTACAGGAAAATGTATCCCATCTAAACTTAGGAAAAACTTCCTTATGGTAGGAGCTGTTTAACAGTTAAATATGCTTCCCTAGAGAGAGGTAGAGTCACTTTCTCTGGAGGTTCTAAACAGAATATAAATGGCCATTTGTTGGGAGTGTTTTGATGGAAGATTCCTTTATGACAGGGTGTTGGACTGGATCACCTTTGCAATACCCACCAATTCTATGAACATCTAGAAGGACACAATCCTTTAGTGACTGTAGTGTCTCTCCCTGTTTGGCAACAGCATCCTGATATTGTAGTCTCGCTTTTTAAAACACTCAAATGTCTTATTCACATGTCTTGGCAACTCCATAATCTTGATTTTTTTTTATCTTTTACCTCTTTGTGCTTTTTTCTTTTCCTGTGGCCACTAATCAGAAGCATCAATAAAGATCTCTTCATAGTAGTGTTTCAAAGGCACTCATTTTACTATCCATTATTATTATTAATTATTAAACTTCATTTATACCCGGCCACCATCTCCCAGAAGGGACTCGAGGCGGCTTACATGAGGCCAAGCTCAACGACACAGCAATAAAAACAACACAGTAGAAAATAAACAATACAATCAATAAAATACATATAAACATTAAATACATAAAGTTTAAAACCATAGTGGCCAGGCCAGATGTCATATATTAAAATTTTAAAATAAACACTGGACATGGACGGGAATAAAATGTATTTAGCAGAAAGGTTTTTGGGGAGATCAATGTGGGGAGATCAACCCAACAAGTAGTTAAAGTGCATCTGAGGACATTTGCAGGGGATTGGTCAAAGCAGGACATTGTTCACTTTATTAAGGGAAGGCACATTGGAATAGCCACATTTTCAGGCTCCTCCTAAAAATTGCCAATGAGGGGGCTTGTCTAATGTCCTTGGGAAGTGGATCCAAAGTCGGAGGGGCCACCACAGAGAAGGCCCTCTCTGTCATCCCCACCAGTCGCAGCTGCGAAGGGGCGGGAGCGAGAGTAGGGCCTCTTCAGATGATCGGAGAGATCGTGTAGGTTCGTAGATGGAAATGCAATCATGTAGGTAGGCAGGTCCCAAACCGTTCAGGGCTTTGTAGGTAAAAACCTGCACATGGAATTGGGACTGGAAGATGCTCCTTAAACAGGGGGGTTGACCGCTCCCTGTAGGACGCTCCAGTTAGTAATCTGGCTGCTGCCCGTTGGACCAATTGAAATTTCCAGGCCATCTTCAAGGTCAGCCCCACGTAGGGTGCATTACAGTAGTCCAATCTGGAGGTGACTAAGGCATGGATCACCGTGGCCAGATCCGACTTCACGAGGTACGGTCGCAGCTGGCACACGAGTTTTAATTGTGCGAAGTCCCTCCCAGCCACCGCCGACACCAGAGCTTCAAACATTAGTGATGAATCTAGGAGGACACCCAAGCATTAGGTTGCTTTTCCTCTGATGCCATTTGAAGGCCCTAGGCTTTTACAACTGGGTTTGAATCTCACTTGTATTCTTCATTGATACCTTCTGTGAAGATTAGCTCAATGATTTATCTCAGGGATTTGACACCCATGATCCTCCAGGTGTTGTTGGATTGTATGCCATTTAGCCCTAGCCAGCTGAGGTGAGGAATGATGGGAAGTGCGGTCCAAGAACATCTGGAGGACCATAAGTACCTGTGATTTAAACAAGCCACTAGAAGTAAGATACCTTTTGGAGAATAATTTTTGGTAGTGATGAGTGTTATCATATGTGCCTCTATAAATAAGAAGTTACACTTCCTGGCTTAACCCCAGTTCAAGATTTTCCAGGATATGAAGAATTTGGCATGTGTTGGAACATTCACACCATTTGAGAAGGCAGTCTGTGGTAGCTTCCTTTTATAATTATCTCACAAACAAAGTGATCGTGTACGTTGATTTTTACACCTGTGCCAGTTACTACCACCTGCCTTGCCAACAACACTGAATGAATTAGCATGCTGTTTCCAACAGTGGCCAATCAGATACCTGTGGGAAACCCACAAGTGGGACATAGATTAAATGAGGGCAATAGCCCTCTCCTGGTGTTGTGCCCAACAGCTGGTATTCAGAGGCACAGTGCCTCTGATTCTGGAAGTAGTGCCCCTCCAAAATGACTAGTAGCCATCCATTCATCCATCATCACTGGGAGCTTGCCAACTTTGCCTTTCCTATTGAATATCACTTCTCTCTTCCAGGTGCCTGTCTCAGAATGTTTCCTATGTTCAGAAGTATGATTTGAACAATCCTGGAGCTCTACCATAATAATACATGTGACTCTTAGCCTATTTCTGTTACCAAAGCTAGCGTTTAGGGAGATCATACTAATATTGTTTTCCCATCCATTCTAGTTTTTCACAGAGATCTATCTATCCATATGCATGCACACATCCATAGCTGAAGAGTACAGTATGTCTGTATAAACCTATGAATGAATCTTACTAGAATTTTAATCTGTGTAGATCAGCTGCCAAATGTCAGCCTGCTCCATACCTACTACTAAGACCATATACTTAATATTTGACCATGTCAACTACTTAGTACTCCCTACAGTTATTTAACAAGATTGTCATATAAAACAGATAGCATAACCAATAGTTGACATTTGACTTCAGAGGCAGTAGCAGGACTGTCTCTTTCATACCTTTTATTCTGTTGTGACCTTGAGAAATCAACCAACTCTATGATGATGAATGAAAAAAATCAGGCATTTCAACACCAATTTTGAGGAACTGTTGTTCATGGTACAACTGAGGAACAAGACCTGAAAATTAGGTTTTCCTGCTGCATTTGTAGAGAAAGTGCATTGATTTAGCACGACATATTTGTAAAGCAGTATTAAACCTTTCCTCCCACCCCCTCACCCATTTTGAGTTTTCTGTACCAGTGAAATATTAGAAAGCTCCTTTGTTAAATGTTTTAAGAAGATTAAGATTGACCTTTTTAATATTGCTTTTAGCTCAGCTTATTTATAACCCTTTCAACATGCACAATACCTTTAGAGATTTGCACACGTGCCAGTTATGTATAAAATTATTTTGTATCATGATGCATCCTAAGATGCTTCATTTAGTGGGAAGAGGAGGGTGGGGGTGAATGTTTCTTCCCTGTCATCACCAAAAGGCAGCAATCCTCTGTGTACTTACTTAAGAGTTAATCCCTCAAATTCATGAGGTTTACTTTCAACTGAATGTGGTGAGTATTGGGCTATGACTTTCTCAACTGCTTACATGGTGTACTTAATATAGACTTGTCTTCTAAACAATTGATAGAAAAGAGGTTGATGTTCCTGCTGGAGTATGAATGATGGTTCAAATCTCAACCTCCAAGCAGATATATAGAGATATGTGTTGGACTTCCAATTTTCTGTCTTTAGAACTCACACTGCCCCAAAGAAGCCAAAGAAGCAAAATAAACCAGGAAATGGCTATATATCTGTTTTTGTTTTTGAAGAAAAGAGGGGTATTTTAAGCAGTGGATGGATTGAAACCTATTCGCAGCTCAGATAATTCTATCTTTTTTGTCAGAAGAGGTATTCTGGGAAATTTGGGTGCCAGGAACCATGAAATCAACCTATGGATTTCATGTAACTTTTGTGCTTTTCTTTGACCACCCCTGCAGAAAGTATTTAATATATACAGTTTGACTAGAAAAATATACTTACCCCTCACTGAATTATAATGATTAATTAATTATAATAATCAAATTTAGATAGTTATTTACCTAATGAATTTTATGTGTGCACCCTGGAATGCCTTGTAAACTGCCCTGAGTCCCTTCGGGGAGATGGTGGTGGCATATATAAATAAAGTTTATTATTATTATTATTTAGTTATGTGTGACCAGTTACTTCTAAGCATTTATTGTTGTAGAGTGACATTTGTTCTTGTTTCATCCTCCTGTTCTTGGAAAATAATTGAAGCCTGGGTATGTGCTGTTTGCCTTCTTTGTGTGTGTGTGTGTGTGTGTGTGCGAATCACATCTGCTTTGTCAACTTCCTTCATAAAATATAGTGCCCCAAACCAGATTGATTGATCCCTTTTATATCATACCCAATGCAGAACCAGTTCTTAAATGAGATCCTATTTTCAACTAATGGAAATGATTATTCAAATTTATGTATTGCTTTAGAGCCACAGTAAGGAGACCTGTGCCCATCCAGATATTATGAGTTATATAATTGTATATTTTGAAAGAGCTGGTGAAAATTTGAATGAATAAATACTGGATTTTTGAGATTTTACAGTAGCTAAAGGTTTGAAATCATGTAGCCCTCCATATGTTGTTGAACTGTAGTTCCTAGCAGCCTGAGCCAGCACAGTGCCAGGAGTTGCAGTTTAGCAACTTCTGGGAGGCTGCACATTTCCCATTCTGTTATACTGGAAGGAAAGTGTAACTTGTGTTTTCAGAAGACAAGGATATCTAAAGAGTGTTATCTCTTGCAACATGTGAGTTGGAAAAGTGCCAACAAACTCCTTTACCTGGAAATTTGTATTACTGTTTTCAGAGAAGGTTAATGTTTAAGTAAAAGAGATAAAAATTGCAGCTCAAGAGCGTCTTGAAGTCTGACATTCTGTAATAGAATTGGAATATAATGTAACATTGTTCTGATGAAGCATAATATTGTGATAAATGTGATGTTCTCTATGAATAAATAGTCCAAAAGTCAAGGTACACTTTATTTTATTTCAAGGGAACATGATAAAGATCCAGAAAGTTTCTTTCAAGTGCTGCTGAAAATGAAAGAGATGGAATTACGTTTTCATGTGTCTGTCCTTGGGGAGACCTTCACTGATGTTCCAGGTATTGTTTTGTTGTTTCTTTAAATTCTCTACATTTGTAGATATAATAACAGCTAATGTTGTAATTAATGTTTTCAACTTGCCAAAATGGGCAATAGCAATTAAATGGCACATGAAATATAAATATATTGAAACGCTAGCATACTACATATTTGTAGTTGAGAATTTTAAAGTGCACTAATGTAAGCCAGGAAAGACCGTGGCACTCCAACTTTTATACTATGAGTTAAGAGTCTGTTATATTTACAATATCATTAAATTAGTTCAGTTTAATGTTCTAACCATTTGTTTATTGCAGCAAGGGACTTATAACATATTAATCTACTTAGTGAAAAATGCATTTAATGTAGCTGCAAAGGTTCTCTAGGTGGTCATAAGAGCTAATGCTATAGCTGGAGCTTTGATTAGAAGAGTCTTAGGATTTTAGAAGACAACAAAAGCTCAGTCCAGCCCCTGACTGCATGTTGATATATGGGATTAACAGCCTCATAATATGGAAGGGCAGCCCATAAAGATGCACACCAAATGTGTGATATGTCAAGCAAGATAAGGTCCAACTTATTTCCAAGGAAATTTTTGCTCACAAACATCTGCTTCCATCTGAGGATGCATGCTGAACCATAAAGCTTAGGCAGAAAGGGAAAGCTGTGTAATAGACTCTGTACCTTTCCAGAATTTGGAAGGAAGGGAATGACTTCAACTCCCACATGTCCTTGCTTTTATAGCCTACAGGGACTTTGGGGATTGTAGCTCAGGAACATCTGAGTTTCCTCTTTTCTGAGAGGAGACACATCACATTGTATCTATCCCCAGCATTTCTAATTAGTTCTAGGAAAAATGTATCTCAAGCAACGTAGTTGACCAAGGTGGAGAATCTTTGGACTATCAGATGTTTGAGACTGCAACTACCAGACATCCTAGCAAGGAAGGCTAATGGCATTGACCTGGGAAAGTTGTAGCCATATCTAGATGACTAAATCTTCTTCACCCTGACAGAATTGAACTACCAAAGATCCCTCGATATGAAACTAGATCCTTTATAGACATCTTCTTAAACTCCACTAGCTCAAATCTCCAATGCAGAAGTAAGAATGATTCTGTCCTCCAATTGACAGCATCTAAAGCTGGGCAGCCAATTGATGAGGAATGCTGAAAGCAATTGTTCGGCACATTCTGGATGCTTCCATGATTCCCTCCCCTGATCTTGTGGATGCATCCTCTGGAAGTAGGCTGGTAGAATCCATAAAAACTTAAACCAAAGGAAACATATTAGGCTAAAAGATGTGATGAGACTCTTTGCTGTTTCTACTACAGCAAACCAGTATGGCTAATAGGGCTGTTTGATCCAAAAAAATAAAACGTTTCAAAACTAGTTTTGGATCTAAGGGGTGCTGGCGTTTCGTATCTGATAGACTTCCGCATATTTCCATTAAAATTTCAAAATTTATTTGGATGAATTTCGAGATTTCGAAATTACTTTTTAAATGGTGAAATACGCATCTCTTTAACCCAGTTAGGACTGGGGGACAGGGAGGGAAGAAATCGGCGCTGAGCAAGAAGAGGGGCCGAGATTCGGAGGAAATTTCCTCCTGTTCCCGAAGGCTCTCCCTCCGCTTGTGAGGGAGAGCCTGGGGAACAGGAGGAAATCTCAGCCCCTGGCCGCTTCCAAAGCGCGATAGCTCATTGGCTGGAGGAAATCAGATGGCTGCTTGGAAACCACCTGAGCACAACCAGCCAATGACGGAAGGCTCCAGAGAAAGGGTGGAAGTGACATCCGACTCCCTTTCCGACAATGGCTGACGGAGCTTCGGTATAGTGACGCCACTTCGGGGTAACTTTAATTCTTCGAATACGGTAAAATAACTTTTCCCCGACACATTCCGAAATTCTGTTAGATTCCGACAAACCTAGCCAGCCCTAATGGCTAATCTCCTCCTTGAAAACTTAGACAAGATTCATGTATACATAGTACACTTACGAGAGTTCACTCTGTTATCAGTATTTTCTTTATACATTTATGAAATAGTATTTTGCTGATCTCACAATCTAAAAAAAGTCAACTTGGAAGACAAACTATTTTCTAAATTTGAACCAACTCTCCTATTACTCAGTTAAAACTAAATGTTCATTATAACTGTATGTGAGTTACCATTCTGAAGCACAAAGCAGCTAATCCGATGTTAGGTGGCACATGTTATAGAAGTCAATTTAAACTGGGATCTCTTGAAAATTGTACTTTGCAAATATCTATGTGTTTCTTATTGCTTTGTCCTTTATTAGTGCTTTGTCCCTTGCTCCCATAAATAAGAAACAAGAGGCAGGAATTTGAATTTAAATAGGCAATAATGTTATTGATTAAAATGGAGGATCTGCAAAGCAAAATGTGTACTGGCTATCTCATTAAGTCCCTGTTTTCAGTGTGGGTCTACCAGGATGAAGAGGAGAAACAAAGTATCCTCTGTTAGGCTCCTGTTCCATCCCTTTGTACCTAGTGTTGGTCTTTCCAGATGGGCCATCCTCCCTGAGCTTGGTGTAAAATTACCATACAAACCATCAGCAGGAGTAGCCCCTTGCCAGGCTTTAAGGAAACCTAGATCTTTCTACACTGGTTTATGGGGCAGCACTTACTGAACATCTTTTTAAAGTTCCAGTCCAGGAATAAAAAGAATCAAGGAATGAAATAATTACACTTTGCCCGAGAAGTAAAGGAATGGAGGAATCAGTGTGAAAAAGATGCAAAAAGAAGCTTGCTAAGAAAGTTGTGGTACATTTAAGTTTAATATCATTGGGGTCAGGGGCATTCCCACATTCAAACAATTACATTGTGCTTTGATTTTGATTATCACATATCCTTGTAGTGCGAAAAATAATGGACAAGCCTCACAGTATTTGAGGAACTAACATAATGCATTCTCTGTTTTATTCTGTCAAAGAGTCCCATGTGATAAACAACCCCCTAACTTTGGTATTACACTTTTTAAATTTGTGTGGTGTGGAGTATTAGCTGCCTTGAGTCCCCATGGGAAGAAAGGTAGGAGATAATAATAATAATAATAGCAGCAACAACAACAACCATTTTAACCCCGTGAAACTCCAATGAAGACTTCTTATTTTAAAGTTACCTGTTCAGGTGTCTTTCACTTTAGGTTTGTACACACAACTATAGTGGAATGTCTCTCTTGCATGCCTATTCGTTCTTTATTTTCAAAGACTAACATAGGTTTATGATTGCCACATATAACCATCTCCATTGGTTTTCACACTAATTCCTACCTAGCTGTCTTTTGTGTTTAGGGATTTTTTAATATGCAGAGCAAGATAAAAATGAAACTTCTAGAAACGGTAGGCTAGCAGTTTTATCCCTCCCTCCTCCCTCGTGATAGCTTCCCTTTAACAGCAAGGTGTGGAAAATATGCTTTATATAAACAAAAATAGCCCATACAGAGATTCAGGATTAGTTTGCCCTCCCAATTTGCCCTAATACACTTTATTTATATTCCACTCTTCTCACCCCGAAGGGGACTCAGAGCTGATTACAGGTACACATACTTAGCAGACAATCCCTGCCGTTTTCCACAAAACACACATATAGACGAACAGAGGCCAACTCTGGCCACCAGGGGGAGCTGACGCACTCCTCATCTCTCAGCATTCCCAGCGTCCCTTGTGGTTCCTTTCACATTCTTCAGCATTCCTGGCGTTCTTTTATGGCTTCATAATTCAGTCAAAATTTGCCTCCCCACTTAATGTTGTACCTTTATCTCCTACTGGACAGATGCAACTGTCTTTTAGGCTGCAAAGGTCGACAGCAGGCTACACTTAAAGGCCGAGCACCCACCTCGACCTGGGCAGACCTCGAACTCATTACCTACTGGTCAGAGAGATCTTATGCAGCTGACACTTAGCCAGCTGCGCCACATTCCCTATCAATGGGAGCTTCAGAATCTTCTTTGTTACTTTATACAAATGATAATAATTTACCAAGAGATCCTAAGACAAATTTAACAAAATCTGAAATTGCTAATCATATATGTAAGCAATCTCACTTAATATTTTTTTACAGCGAATGTACATATCAGCGTGGTACTGGTAGAAGTGGGAGTTGCAGAGAGATCATAACCTGCGATATAGAGCTCTTAGTTTAGCTTAGGCCTCTTCTACACTGTTCTATATCCCAGGATCTGAACGCAGATTATCTGCTTATCCCAGATTATATGGTACTGAGGACTCATATAATCCAGTTCAATGAAGATAATTTGGAATCAGATTCTAGGATATAGGGCAGTGTTGATCCAGCCTAAGTTTATGAAAACATTCACCCTTGTGGAGATTCCAAGCCCCTATCTTTGATAGAAGATTGAAAAACTAACTGAAAGATTAGAATCTCCTCCTTTATCCCAACTGTACATTGACTTGGGGTGGGGGAAGGAACTTTCTTATGTTAGTCACTTGTAGCATAACATCTTAGTTATGTTGGAGTAATATTGTATTTTATATCTTAAATAAAATGGCTTGAAAATGTTTTACATTTTAAATTTGGACATGAGTTTATAACTTGGCATTTTATATGGGTTTAATCTGTTTAATTGATTGATATGTGTTTTAATTGCTTATATGTTTGGATTGTTTATATTTTGATGAGATGTGTTTTTTGCTTACCTGTGTGGCATTGAATTTTCATGGATTTGTAAGCCACCTTGAGTCCCCTCTGGGGTAGAGAAAGGCAGGGTAGAAATGAAGCAAATCTCTATCTCCATATCTTCTCTATATCTGTATCTGTATACCTTTATAAAGCGGAATGTTTGTATGTATGTATGTATGTGTGCGGAGGGCGGATATGTGGCAGCTATTTGCATAAGGTCCTTTGATTGGCCAGCCTTGCCACTCCAAAATTCTAAGGCACCAGACAGAGGGCATTGATAGCCACTGATTAGCCAGCATCCCAGAATCCAGGCCTCTACATTCAAACAACAGGATTTCTCCAATGTGGGATTATTTGCATAAAAAACCTTGATTAGCCAGCCTCATAACACCAACATTCTAAGGCCCCAGACAGAGCCCCATGACCATGCTGCTGTAGTTTGAAGGAGGAGGAACCATGGAAGATGAGAGTTGCAGTACCTTCACTCACATACTGAAACCACTGTGCCCCTCATCCAACGACTGGTCAAGACCACACACATAACTCCCATTACCCCCTTCACATAATGCCTCTGATTGGCCAGTCTCCCAATATTCTAACATTCCTAGCCAGCAGAGAGAGAAAAGAAATTGGCAACAGAAAGGGAAAAGAAAGGGCCTGACTGAATTAACAGGGCCTCGGATACTACATAAAGGGCCTGAAAGGGCCTGACTGAATTAACAGTAAGGCTTCCTAAACTTGATTTTCTGGACTAGGCCTCAGGTACTGGGCTACTATGTAAGGACTGAGTTAACAGTAAGGCTTCCTTAACTTGATACTCCAGATTAGGCCGCCGATCATGGGATCCTGTGTATGGCCTGAATTGACAGTAACACTTCCTCAACTAGATTATCATGACTATGCCAAAGTTACTGGGATACTGTGTAAGGACTGAATTAACAGTCAGGCTTCCTAAACTTGATTTTCTGGACTAGGCCTCAGTTACTCCATAAAGGGCCTGAAAGGGCCTGACTGAATTAACAGTAAGACTTCCTAAACTTGATTTTCTAGACTAGGCCTCAGTTACTACATAAAGGGCCTGACTGAATTAACAGTCAGGCTTCCTAAACTTGATTTTCTGGACTAGGCCTCAGTGTAGCGGAATTTTGGGAGCCCAAAGCCCCCCCAAAGCAATACCTTTTTGTCTCAGGCTGCGTTTTCGTGCGAGCGCTTGAACGGAAGAGGCGTGACAACTTGGTTACGATCCAGGGAAACTCAGTTTATTCAATACAACAGCTGCTCTATGGCAAAACAAGTCGCAAGAAACAGCATACCCTTCCTTCCGGTAATCAGATTTTATACAGCAATGGAGGCAATTCTTTTTTTCTTTTTTTTTTAATGGAGGCAATTCTGAGACCTGCCCCCTTCATCCTGTCTCACTGGCTAACATCTGTAAGCTGATCTGGCATTAACCAATCAATTAAAGCATTGTGTCACCTTTCTCCTACTGGCTGACAACCATTGCGCAGTTTTAATTACCATTCAATTGTTTGTACTATCTCTATGTATGCAAGCTGTCCCTAAAAGCGAAACATTTCTCTTGTGTTCCCACCGGGAACCAGCCAAGTGGGAAGCTAACTTGTAAACAAACGCACATGGCACTAAAGCGGTGTTGGGACTTTCCAACAGGAGTACAGTCAGAGAGTGATGCTGCACACGTGTAGAGCTTAGAAAAGTGGGTTTCTGTGCCAAGAATCAGGCAGGCACTTGCTCCGTGAATGTTACACTGTGATTGGTGTTTCAAATCAATGCTATGATTTGCTAAAGTACACCCCGTGCCTAGCGTAAGATAACGTAGGCTCAGATTGGTCTAACAGTACAAGGCGTGCTGCTTGTGGACATCAGTGCCAAAGGGAGAAGAACTGCGTATCAACAGAGGGATTCTGCCCCCTCCATTGCTGGCAAGGAG
>JARBWK010000002.1:137756938-137759946 GCA_030556195.1 Anolis apletophallus | reverse complement strand
CTATGCCAAAGTTACTGAGATACTGTGTAAGGACTGAAATTAACTTGATTTTCCTGACTAGCCCTCAGCTAATGAGATACTGTGTAAGGCCTGAATTCACATTACCTACCCTTTTCAAATAACCCGGGCACCGCCGGGTCCCCAAACTAGTATATAATAAAAAAGAATGTTTGTATGTATGTGTGTTTGTATGTATGTATGTATGTGGCAGCGTTCTGATTGGCTCCCGGCCTCTACATTCTGACAACATGATTGGTTGCCAGTGAGGGAGCATTTGCATAACGCCTCTATTGGCCAGCCAGCATGAACATTCCGACCCTCTAAACTGGCAGAGGGGATAAGGCAAAGGCCTGAGGCAGTCGCCAACACGAACATTCCGACCTTCTAAACTGGCAGAGGGGATAAGGAAAAGGCCTGAGGCAGTCAGGCATGGTGGGAGTTTCAGACCAAAACACTTTGCGACCCCTTTGTGACCCCAAACAATGAGAGGACAAGTCCAAACTTGGCACACAGAACTCTCAAGACCCACTCTACCTCCTGGTGCAGTTTGAGGGAGGATGGACCATGGATGACGGGACTTGCAGTACTTTAACTCACTTGCTTAGAGCACTGTGTCCCACACCATAGAAGGATCAGGACCACACTTGGCACACAGATGCCCACTGGCCCACTTTACAACCTGGTGCAGTGTAGGGCAGGATGGACCACAAATGATGGGATTTGCAGTACCTTCATCCGATTCATTTCCCACAGAACATTGAAGCCCCTACAAATCACAGACCAGGCCCAAACTTGGCACACAGAGTACCCATGACCCACTCTACATCCTGCTGCATTTTTGAGTGAGACGGACCACGGATGATAGGACTTGAAGTACCTTCACTAACTTTCTGAGACCACTGCGACCCTCATCCAATTACCAAAAAAGAACAAACTAGACCCACTTTACATCCTGGTGCAGCTTGGAGGGCAGACCATGCATGATGGAACTTGAAGTACCTTCACTCACTTCCCAAAACTGCTGCAAACCTAATCCAATGACTGATCGAGACCAAACCTGACACACAGAGCCCTCATGACCCACTCTACATCCTGGTGCTGTTTGAAGGAGGATGGACCATGGATGATGGGACTTGAAGTACCTTCACTAACTTCCTGAGACCACTGCAAGCCACGTAAACATCTCATAAGGACCACCCTTGGCACACAATGCCTTTCTCAAATAACCCGGGCAGGGCCAGGTCCCCATGCTAGTATATAATAAAGCGGAATGTTTGTATGTATGTATGTGGGTGGGTGGGTGGCTGGGTTTGTATGTATGTGCTGGCGTTCTGATTGGCTGCCACTTTCACAGGCCACAGCGACCAGCGCGGGTGATGGACCTGCACCAAACTTGGGACACATAACCCCCCTGAACCCCTCTTATGTCCTGGTGCAGTTTGGGGGACATGGACCACAGATTATGGGATTTGTAGTACATTCAAACACTTTGGTTCCCACAGACCACTGCGGCTACCTAAAAGGACCAAAACAGACCACACTTGGCACACATAACCCCCGTGACTGTCTTCACGTCCTGGTGAGGTTTGGGGGGGGCTGCCAATGGAGGATGGGATTTGTAGTACACACCCCTCTACTACCACAGACCACTACGGCCCCCAACAAACACCTATAAAAGCCACACTTGGCACACACATCCCCCATTACCCACTCTACATCCTGGTGCACTTTGGAGGAGGGCGGACCATGGATTATGGGACTTGAAGTACCTCTACTCACTTCCCAAGTCCGCTGCGACCCTCATCCAATTACTGATCGAGACCACACTTGGCACACATAACCCCCATGACTGCCTTCACGTCCTGGTGAGGTACGGGGGGGGCACAATGGACGATGGGATTTGTAGTACTTTCACACCCCTCTCCTACCACAGACCACTGCGGCCCCCAACAACTTTAAAAACCACACTTGGCACACAGAGCCCCAGGGACCCAGTCTACATCCTAATGCACTTTAGAGTAGGGCAGACCATGGATGATGGGACTTGAAGTACCTTCCCTCACTTTCCAAGACTGCTGCAAACCTAATCCAATGACTGATCAACACCAAACCTGCCACCCAGAGCCCTCATGACCCACTCTACATCCTGGTGCAGTTTGGTGTGAGACGGACCACGGATGATGGGACTTTATGTATCTTCACTCACTTCCTAAAAACAATGCAACCCTCATCCATTCGCCAATACAGACCACACTTGGCACACACAGCCCCCATGACCCAATCTACATCCTATTGCAATTTGGAGGAGGGTGGCCCACAGATGATGGGACTTGCAGTACCTTCAGAAATTTCATGATACCACTACAACTCCCAATAATGAGGGATCAAGACCACACTTGGCACACAGAGCCCCCATTACCCACTCTACATCCTGCTGCAGTTTGGAGGACGGCAGCCCATGGATGATGGGACTTGCAGTACCTTCCCTCACTTCCCAAGACTGCTGCAAACCTAATCCAATGACTGAGCAACACCGAACCTGCCACACAGAGCCCTCATGACCCACTCTACATCCTGGTGCAGTTTGGTGTGAGACGGACCACAGTTGATGGCACTTGAAGTACCTTCACTCACTTCCGGAAAACAATGCAACCCTCATCCATTCGCCAACACAGACCACACTTGGCACACACAGCCCCCATGACCCAATCTACATCCTACTGCAATTTGGAGGAGGGTGGCCCACAGATGATGGGACTTGCAGTACCTTTAATAATTTCATAATACCACTACAACTCCCAATAATGATTGATCAAGGCCAAACTTGGCAGACAGAGCCTCCATGACCCACTCTACATCCTGTTGCACTTTGGAGGAGGGTACATCATGGATAATGGGACTCGCACTACCTTCACTAACTTCCTGAAACCACTACGAGCCACGTACACTTATGATAAGGACCAACCTTGACACACAATGCCTTTCTCAAATGACCCGGGCAATGCCGG
>JARBWK010000002.1:137694438-137751938 GCA_030556195.1 Anolis apletophallus | reverse complement strand
TGAAAAGCACTAAGTTGTACTCATCATATGCAGATTCTGATACTTAGAAGTCATGATAGCAAATGCAAATTGAGGATTCTAAGCTGAGGCTCTTAAGGAATCCTGCTCCATCCTTTCCTTACCAATTCTAGCAGCAGCCACAGCAGCATGTTGCTTTAAAAAGGACCAGGTATTGGGACGTCCTTCTTAGTACTGGGCAGATGGACCAGCACTACTCCGCTTTATGCTGCCTCATTTACTTAGTGTTTTGCAATCCTTAATGTGCACAGCTGGCAGCTGAATGCAGGTCTGATTCTAACAGTTTAGACATCTTTAGATGTAGCAGATGGAAAATTTTACACAAATAAAGTAGGAGAAAGTGTGCAATTAAGGTTTTTCTTTTCTTTTTCTTTAAAAAAATTAATCTGTAGTTGCACAATACATCTCGTGCTGGAGATCCCCTAGGTGGGTGGGCATTGTCTACACCCCTACCTTTGTGACACGCTACATTTTGAGTCTGGACACCTGCCCAAACTCTAGACTTTTATTTTTGTTGAGTGTGAATGAAATACAAAATGCAGCAATCAGCAAAAAAGGACAGGAGGGAGACGGGAGGGAGCCTATTTTAGCGGTGTAATTGTATCAGTCCAGTACATTATGGTTACATTCCAGGCGAGTTAAGTCACTATGGTAAAATCCTTGGCAGGATTTTCCCCTCCAGAGTTTATTCATGATGGTTCATTATTATGGGTTGTAAAGAATATTAGAGTTTCATTTTTTTGAAGAAAAAAATGTCTTATGGAATGTATCACTTTCTTAGATCTTGTAGACATGCTGTGGAAACCATAACACAAAATATGAGTTACTTACAATAACTAATTTTAATCCCATCTGCTAAGTATGACAACATTAGCATTTCCACTTAATTAAAAACACCCTTAAAGCAGCAATGTTTTAATCACTCCATTTTATTTACTCTCCTCTGGTGTCACTTATAATTGTAACTTTTTATTTTTTTAATAATGAGGGTTTTTTCCTCTGCGCATCACACAAAAAAGTGCTGTCGATAATTAGCAGTCTTCTGTTATTACTAGACTCAGGTGTCACAACTGTGTCTCATCCTCATTACAGTAAAAAATTTCACCTATCAGATTTATTATTGCTAGATAATGCAACTGAGAGACTTAGCAAGCCCTCCAGAAAAGTAATTCAGCCAAGCAAAATTATCAGCTAATTATATTTAGAATCAGACGCCCAACAACTATTTGCAGATAAATTGTATGAATTGAAGGGAATAGATCTGAATATTAAGATTCATAGATTTAGCAGATGATTTGTTAATTGGAATATAAAGGTCATTTTAACAATGGTGTCATAGGGAACTCTGTTGTTTCACTGGGGATATTTGAGAATTACATGAAAAATAACTGTTGTGTCGATGGTTTGAACTCATTGTCTGCAGAGTGGCTATAGAGAGAAGGTAGGTTGTTTCTGAGATGAAAAATAAGAGGCAGCATGCAGGGCATTTGTGTAATTTTGCAATTTGCAAGAAGAAATTTACTTCTGTATGGATAGGGGCCCCACTGGTATGTGTAAGCTTGTATGAGAATTCACAAACTCTCCCATAATAGCACCTTATAATATGAAGGGATCTGCATATTGAGACCATATACAGATTAACTCTTTGTTGGGCTAAGCAAGTACATTTTAAAAACAAGCTCTTCTCTCTCTCTCTCTCTCTCTCTCTCTCTCTCTCTCACACACACACACACACACACACACACACACACACAGTATTTTATCTTCATGTTTTTCCTAACTCTTCTGGTAATATCCACAGTTGTTATTTATCTTTGCATCAGCATGTAAGGTCATTTTCAGATAAAAAGATTAATTCTAAATCCTACCTTTTATCTGTCAAAGTACATAAACACTGAACTCTAGTTTTAATAATTTGTGAGACCAGAGTCCTTTGCAAGCACATGCTATGATGATATAAAGAGGATTCCAGTTGCAACTTGCCTTGGTCTCTGTTGCAGAGAAAGGAATTCACTGAACTTTCCCCCCATAATTTTAGTTATTACTTAAATCTGCACATTCTACTATGGGAAGGAGGAAGGGATACAGATAAAATGTTGATTTTCCTCTAACATGCAATGCAATAGTATTAAAAGATCATGAATGTACAAATTACAATGTTGATTGGTCATACTTGCACTTTGTTTCTTAAAAATGGGGCATGATCCAATCCAGCACAGATGGAAGGTATGTGTGGAGGCCAAATTGTTCTTATTGGCGAGTTATATCTCCCCCCCATCCCACCACATGAACACATGGCCCTGTGCATAGACATGATTAGCAGCTGCCATTTTATTCCCATTCCTGCATGAAGCAGGAATGAGAGTATAGGCATTTTTATATACCTCTGTTGAATTTATCTCTGTCCACTTATTGCAAGTTAACCATGAACCAGCATAGAGCAAAGCTGGGTTTTGATTCCTGCATTTGATTGTGTAGGGATGCCTCTCTTAATGGAATGCTTTCTGTTCCAAAAGACACTCCCTTTAGTGGAACAAGGAAGGAATTTATGCATAGAAATCCAATTTCTTCATGATCTCTGTGAGTCACTCAACTGGGTAATCTGCGCAGGCTCAGAGCACTTTTTGGAACCATCTAGAATTACTAGGCAGAAAGGTTTTGGTGGCAACCTCACCCACTACCCCAAGGTTATATAAGCCTCAGTTGCCACCAAAACCCCTCAGTTTCTTTAGTCCGCTCTGGTTCAGGAGCCTTTGCTATTCAGGCACGTTAGTCCTTCAGACTTTCTATTCTTCTACAATTTGGACTGCTTTAGTCTCTAATGAGTATTTCTTCCCTTCCAACCTTGTGTTGTGAGGGCTGCCTCTTTTGAGTCTTCCTGTTCCTTGAGTGTGGTGCTTGCAGCTTAGTCAAGTATAGCCTCCACAGCTTGCCTCAAGCAGTGTGAGCAGTGTTCGGGTAAACTCACTGGCACAGATAGGCATTCCAAAGGCCTTCTTTGCTTAGGTTAAGGACATTGCCAGGACTTTACGCCTCAAGCACAGAAGAACCAGGAGGTGAGGCTTTAGTCCTCCCCGTACCAGCAGGTCCTCTCACCTTCTTCCTTAGCTTCAGCTTTGACTTTGACCTCAACGTCCCAAACTATGTCAAAGCAGTCAGACATGGGCCCCTCAACCTGCATTCACTTCAGGGAAACCTATTCCTCCTTCAACATCTTCATTGAAGGCTGCCATGGAACATTTAGCAAAGGAAGTGGCTGCTTCACATTCAAAGAAGATGAAATCCCAAGGAACCCACTCTTTCTCCATTAAAACCCCACCAGGGAAGGCTAACAAAGTAGAGGAAGCCAGAAAGAAAATGGCTAAACCACCAGTCCTAACCGCTGAATTACCAAGGGCCCAGAGGGAAATCCCTGAAGTAATTCCTCCCACTTTGTCTCAGGAAAGAGGGCCTGACACCTGTGAGCCACACTCAGAGGGTGAAGAGGTTGATGCTCCCTGCCAAGTGGTCAAGGCTACCCCACCTGTCTCTGACTGACTACAAGGTCAAGGTGGTATGAATTTAGGCCCACATCTCCCCCAAGGTTACATTCTGCTTCGGCAGACCAGTCTGGTCGGGTGGAAGTCACCCTTGTGCCACTATACCACCAACACATGAACCAGGCACCCCTGGTGGTCCCCAATATAGTGAAAAAGGTGCTCGAGAGTTGAGACCTCTGAGGCCCCCAATGCCCCCTCCCAGACAGGCATCTCTATATGCCTCCAATAAGCATGACTCCCTGGTAAGATCAGACTGTTCAATTGATAGGGATTTTCTGATTAAAACTATGAATCCCATTCATAGTCTGAGGTTGATTACTGTGCTTCATTGGGCTACTGCTTCCCCGATCATTCACGGGAACTGAGGGGCTCAATCATTGACTCCTATTAATGATCTCAGACTGTTTACTGACTATTCCTGAAGATAGCCATGGCTTTTGGGCTAAAAGTCATTTGACACATCTTGTCGACAATCTTCTGTTCTGGGTGTGTCCAACAGGTTGCCTCTTCTGCTGCATACTTGTCATTTTCACCTTACTTGCTGCAAGTAATTAAACCTCATGATTTAACCTCCTGTAGGTGCCACCTACTTTGAGAAAAGTGGAAACTTGATACCAAGTCAATGATTCCAACTTGCCTTGGCTGTCCCATCACCGGAAACTGAATTCTATCATAGTGGATGAGGCCCAGCCTTGTTCGAGCCAATGTTGCCATGCTACTCTAGCAGACAAAGAGGGGAAGATCAGTGCCATCAGCAGGAGGGTCTACTCGGGCTGCTCTGTTGGCCCGCATCTCAATTTGCATGGCTTGCATGGCTAACTATCAGAGGCATTTATGGGACTCGATTGCTTCCTTCTTAGATCATCTAGATGATAAAGTCAAATCCTTCCATCAAGAACCCCTGTTTCTAACACATCACCAAGTCCAGCTATCAAAACACACTGCTGACGCTGCTGCTAAAATGCTGGTTTACACCATGGCAATTCGACACCATGCTTGGCTTTGCTCTTCTAGCCTCTCCTTGGCTGCTAAGATAGTCTTTGAAGACCTTCCGTTCGATGACAGCTTGTTTTTCTTGTTACTTTACCATACCAAAGAGAGACGAAGGCTTCTATCCAAACCTATATTTACGCTTTGCAAACACTTTCATAACGACAAAGCAGTTTCCAATGGTGTTGATACCATTCATATTGCTCCTTCTGCGGCACAGTGATTGGTTCATGACATTGGACTTTAAAGACTCATACTTCCACATTGGGATACATCCCAACTATCAAAAATTTCTGGCTTTCTGTGTGGGGAACTGTGCATACTGGTACCGTGTCCTACCATTTGGACAGCTGACAGCCCCAAAGGTGTTCACAAAGGTGATGTCAGAGGTAGCAGCCTACCTCAGAACCAAAAACTTCAAGGCATACCCCCACCTCAATGACTGGCTCCTAGTTTCTCGGTCTTTGATATGCCTCCAGGAGAACATTTACTTCACACTTCGTCTTCTGTGAGAACTCAGTCTCATGGTGAATCCAGAGAAATCCAACATGGATTCTTCAGTGCTGGCTTAGGGTGTCCAGTGCAGAGATCTGTGCATCAATCAACCTAAGTCAGCTCTGGAAGTGACACATCACGTCAACTACCCTGAACTGCTGGCAATTTTAAGGCCATGGGATGCTTCGAGGAGGGTATAAGGGGTTCCACAATACAAATATTGATGGACAACACCATTGTCATGTTTTACATGAACAAACAGGGTGGAACTTGGTCCTATTTGTGGCTTCCATTGACACTGGAGCTGTGGTGCATTCATTGAAATATCTTCGTGATTGCCATCCATCTTCCAGTAGAGGAGAACTTGCAGGCAGGCTCCCTAAGCAGAACCCCGTCTGCATGCCATGAGTGGCACCTACATCAACCCTCTCTGATCCACATATTCAACACTTGGGACTATCCAGACATCGATCTCTTTGTCACAGCCACCAGTGCTCAATGCCAGTGGTTCTGTGCCAGGGCTCCTCCAAACACGTCTAAGGGGTGCCTGAGGGTGAGAACTCTAGGGTCTCCTGAGCAGCTCTGGAATGAATCCAGAGATCCATGGTTATTCTTCAGTGCTGGCTTAATTGGAATTGCTTCAATAGATCCTGATGCAGAAACATTTAGATGACTGTACACGTTTAATCAATGCTCAACCAGTGACTGTAAAAACCAGTGACTGGAAAGAATTGGATGACATTTTTCAAAGCTTTATTTTCAAAATCTTGGTAGTTGCACATGTATTGTGTGGTACATTCCACCTTCTTTCATTTGACTGTTTACATAAGTCTATTTGTTATGGTACATCATTCATGGTGAATAAACCTTTTTGTTTTTGTACCAAAGGCACTGGTCTGCTATGTGTCATGACATGCCTCCTATAACTTGGATTTGGTCCTATTTGTGATTAACAGAGACCATGAAGAAGGACCTGTTACTTACCTGTAACTATTTCTTTGAGTGGTCATCTGTGAATTCACACAACCCTGCCCATGCTCCCCACACAGGGGTCATGCCACCTAAGATCTCAACACGGGCTGCAGCTGCAGCCTACGAACTGAGTTGTTTCAGCAGCAACTGGGCCTTATATAGCCTTAGGATAGTGGACAGAGTTACTGCAAAAACTTTTATGCCTAGTGATTCTAGAAGGTTCCGAACAATGCTCTGCATCTGCACAGATTACTCAATTGTGTGAATTCACAGGTGACTACTAGAAGAAATACAGCTACAGTTAAGCAACCTGTCATTTTACTCTTATAGCCTCCTACACCCCTTCCATGCTCTTCCAAAGGGGTTCCCTGATCCTTCAAATTGGATGGGGGAAGAGCTTCTGGGGATCTTGGAAAGATCAAAACATGCCATCCTCTTCAATGAAACTCCACACTCGAGCACTGCATCAGCTGAGTGACACCAAATGGATGCAGTCCATAATCCTGGAAGCTGTTTCTATCAGTGGTGCTGTTCTGAAGCACATATCCTATTTAAAAAGAAGACATGAACAGTTCAATTGCAACGTGATATTTTCTTTTCAAAATTGAAAAGAAAATGCTAGAATCAAAACCCACAAATACATTATTGATTTAACTATTGGTTGACAAAGTGGATACAGATACTACCTTCAGTATTTTATGAGGGGACAAGACACTAAAGTTAAAAAATGAAAGGAAGTTCTCCACATGTTGGATGTTAGTCAAAGAATCTCATAAAACAAACATCTCTGTAAAAGCGGTTTCAACTTCACTGCATAACTTCTGCCCAACAGAATTTACAGTTTTATCTCTAAAGTTTATTATATGTCAGATGAATGGCTATTGTACTGTAGGGCAAAAAGCAATGCAGAAGTAATCCTTGTTGTAATTCACTCTGACAACGGCATGCAAATATTAACAGAATACTTTGCTGCTAATATTCTGTAACATTTGGTTCATTTCGTTTCATTTTGAAATCAGAAGTCATTTGACTGTTGTTGTCATGGTGGCTGTTATTTATGGCAGAAACATACTATTCTGCAGAACATTTTTTTTAAAAAAACGATACAACAATACTTTGATAGTTTTTGAGTAAGTAGATGTTAGGTTATAATTAGTAATTAAAATTATATCAGCACATGCATATAACCTGGTTTATTTAGTCTGTTGTGCATTGCCAATCTCTTACGCAGTTTTTGCAAAGTCACCAATTTGCTTTATATAGATGTAATGGCTATGACTCAAAGATCCAATAGATTTACAGGGTTGGAAACAATGATGCAACGCTAAAGAAACACTGGTCTATTGCGAAAATATCAAAATTGTATTAATATCAAAATAGTATTGAAGTGCGTGGCGACCAAGAGTAATATCACACAATGTTATATATTCATTCCAGGTAATACCAACGCACTATATTTCAAACATGTAGCAGGTTAAAGTGGCCCAAACAAATATACTGGGCAAAGGCGGCGCAAATGCAAAGGCGGCGCAAAGGCCTTTGCCCAGTATATTTGTTTGGGCCACTTTAACCTGCTATGTGTTATTATTCTTCATTGCAAAATACATTTTTGAAATATAGTGTGTTGGTATTACCTGGAATGAATATATAACATTGTGTGATATTATACTCTTGCTCGCCACGCACCTCAATACTATTTTGATATTAATACAATTTATATTTTCGCAATAGACCAGTGTTTCTTTAGCGTCGCATCATTGTTTCCAACCCTGTAAATCTATTGGGAATTAGCATTGTGTTGTATTCAGTTTGCCCTAGTGAGCTACTGTGTTGTTTTGCCTGTATGACTCAAAGATCCACACTTATGCCTGGTCAACGCTAATGCTAGAGAATTGAAATCATTTTCCTGTTCAGAGCAGAATAGATGCAGCAAATGAAAGTTTTCAAAGTTCTCCATGCTGAAACATTCCTGAGGAGTTCAAGACAAGGGCTATCAAGCATGAAACCAAACCCACAACCCTCCACTGTGCTGGTGTGCCTGGATCCTTCTCTCATCTGACTGCAACCAATGGATTCATTGCAGCACACAGTGGCATGTGATGAAGTCTCATTGATCCTAAAGGAACTTAGATGTGTAAAACCGGCTGCTTGAGTTACAGTGATTGCTCGATTATGCTGGTTCATTGCTATTGGCGTTCGACTGCATTTTGAAGGGGAAGGGGGCGGAATAACGGATTCCCTACTTTCCCCCTGTTTGCTACGAAAGAAAACCTTGCTCATACTTTCCATGTGCCTGTTTGCTGATTGTAAAAACGTGTTAAGCGTTTAAACAATAAACAGAGAGCCACATTTTGATTTATACAGCAAACAAAACATATGCTTGCTGTTCTGTTCTATGTAATTCATGTGATCGATAAAATTATCTTTTAAAAAAGAGCAACTTTGGCATTTAGGGAAATTACACTGATGTACAGGGAATATGATTGTTGCAGCCAACTTCTGTGCTGTTGGCCCACAATACGCTTTGGGGCTCAATAACGTAATAATAGTACATAATCTGCCTTCTTTTTCCTTTTAGGATAGAAGCTGTATACTGTGGCTGTTATCCTTTCTGTCCCAAAGCTTTGGTCTATCCAGAAATATTTCCAGGTAGTTTGTTCCCCGTGCATCTTTTTTAAAAAAAAATTGGTTGAGGTTTGAATTAATTAGTTTTAAAATACAAAGTTTGAGAATAAACTTAAGCAAGAGCAATTGTTTATTTGGCAAGCAACCATGTTAGCGCTAAGGAATTTTTAATGTGTTTTAATACATTAGATGAAGTTTATATTTACCATCTGTTCTTTCAAGATAACACAAAAGCAAGTTTTGAAATAGTATTCTTCATTGTTAGTATACACAGCCCATAATGATAGATTTTTATTTAAAAGGTAGCTTCGGCTGCAATAGCTTTCTGATTTTTTAAATGATATTCAGAGAGAGAGAAAAAAATAGGCCTGAAAAAAAATCGTACCAAATTATTTAAACAATTTAATACTTAATAATATGCAACCCTGCTACAGGATACACACTAATGTAGTACCAGTTCTTTGAAAAATCTCATCACTAAATGTCTCACATATGCATTGTGTTACATTAGAATAATGTATTTTAATCACCCAAAGGAGATGTCTAAACAGCACAACTACACAGTCTTATTTAGCATTAAACATCCTTGTGAGCTGAGGTAACCTTATAAAATCATGCTTAAATAATGTAAAACACGAGGCGGCACAGACCAATATGCATTTTTAATTAGTAAAGTGACTAATATCGAGTGTGTGCTTTGAGGTTTTTGTTTCATTAAAAATGTATCTGTTTTTCCTGCAGCTGAATATCTATATTCTACACCTGAACAGCTTTTTAAAAGGCTTCAGAATTTCTGCAAGAGACCAGATATTGTACGGAAACATCTTTATAAGGTATTTTTAGAATAAGTATTCTGTTGTGTTTTGTGATACTGAAGAATACATCCAAGAAACAACAACAGCAGCAACCCCCTACTCCCCCCTCCCAAAAAGGAGAGAAAAACAGAAAACATTTAATTAACAACCTAATGTTTAAAGGAAACATGCTAGGGAGGTATATTAGCTGTTACACTAACAAGGATTAATTACACTAGATGCCAGTTGTATTAACCTAGGGTCTTATGAAATACGTGCACTCAATGCATGCTACATGCTTTTAAAAAAAATGTCTCCTAAAATGACTGTCCTCCACATTTGGACCCGAGAGGCTTATAAAAATGAACCTGGATTAATTTAATTCATTGGTTAAAAGGAGAGGTTTTTGAACAGAGATGTTATAATTATACTAATGAGGATAAGCTTACCTTCCTGTCTTAATTAAATCTTCGTTGGTCAGCACACTCAGGTGACTGACCAGGTGAAAATAATTTATCTTCTCTGTCTTTCTCTCCATTATTTCACTGTTTGGAGAGAATATTTAACTCATTGCAACATCAGTCCCGCATAAATGTAGACATCAGATTTGGTGACAAACAACTTGTAGGCCCAAAGAAAAGGATGGTGTATCTACTTCCCAAAACACAGCTGCTGTGTCTTCCCCTTTTCTTTATCCCTGTAATAAGTAGTAATACAAAATGTAGAAAAAGTTTTTGTGATCGTTGTTGGGAGTTTTGCTGCCTACAAAAGCAAAAGCCAATGAAGCAGAATACAGTAAAGAGGTTTCACCATGCAGTGGTGTGTTATGGGACTTCTTTGGAGGGAGGGACACAAATGGAAGAAATGCATGGATTTGTCATCAACTATACTAGTATTATAATGACATGAATTGCAATAATTAATTCTGGAATATCCAAAATGTGGCATTATGCTAGCGCTCCTTCTGACTCCTTTCTTTATATGGAAGAATAAACTATGGGCCATGGAAACTGGTAGAACAAAGAAGCAGCCCCCATTCCCTTGGAATAGTAAAAAAAAATCAAAAATCAAACTACGAGTTATTTTTCTTTCTCACCAAGCCACTAGCATAATAAATACATTTTGGATAGAATATCTTTAGTATACGTAGGGAAGATTATCTTCTATTCATATTTACCCATAATTTCTGAGAATTCCGATCTACTCTGATGTCTGAATGCACCTAAAGCCTAGTCCTCTCTTAAAATAATATATAGTTGTGTAAAGGAAAAGTATGTTCGCTGAATTTGATTCCCGCTGGTCACAACATTATTGGAACTTGTTATTTTGTGGGCCATCATTGTGAGCAAGGTGGGATATGTGTGTGGATCATCAAATAGTGTTTGATTATAACTCAAGCCAGAGACCACATATCAGAATGAGAACCACATGGCCTTTTGTTTCATTTTACCCAAATCCCAAACACTATTTGAATAATTCAGTAAGATGACAGGATGCACATAGGCAGCATAAAAGATATGTAGTGACTCCCTCCTCTATCTAGCATTCATAATAGAGGAGAAGGAACTACTCAGTGAAATTTGCAGTGATTCTTTATGTTCTTGTTAGCCTGTGACTGTTACCATTTAGATATTTACATTTCTGAATTTCTTGGGATTTTATAGAGTAGTTTAGAATTGTGTAACCTGTGGGATGCATGAGGTTCTTCAAAAGTCTTATTTGGCTGTGCCCCCGGCCCCCCGGGACCAGGACATATTTTTATATGAAAAATATTAGCATGTTTGTTCTAGTGGATGTGATTTAGCACTATTTTCATGTTTACTACATCTCACTCACTAAACAATATGAATTCACCTGAAATTTCAGCAATGTTGCCCATCAAAGGTTGAGAAACACTGATATCTGCTATAGTGGTCACTTCCATCCCTATGTAGATTTTTAATCCCTAAAATGGCTCTTTCTTAATAATTATGGATATACTATACCTTAAAATATAAAGAACTATTCTTGACCATTCCACCAGAGAAGCGTGTGAAACCTGAGCTTGAGCATCAGCTGAATTCAATGTAACACCTGCTTTGTGTAGCCATTTGATTTGCTTTAAACATTGTTGTGGAAACAAGGGTTGGTGAGAAAACTTCAATGGAGACACATTTCCCCACAATAACTCTTTCATGAGTGAATTTTTCATCCTAGAGGTTGATTTCTCTCACTTCCTGTTGTCTCATCCTGGTTCTTAACTATGAGTCATTTGTAAGTCGGATGTTTGTAACTCAGGGATTGACTATATATTCAAATATTCCAAAATCTGGGGAAAGAAAGCCTAAATCCCCAAAACCCCTGGTCCCAAGCATTTCAGATAAGGCACTCAACCTGTCCACGCTTGGTCAGCATAGGCCTTAATCCTGCTTTTAGTTCTGACTAGAGTAGCTTGATTGAATCAATGGGATTTACCTCTGTAAAATTGCTTTTGAGAATCTACTTTAGTTGGGGCTAACTAGCAGGAAGTCAGCCATAAAAAAACAACTGCTAACAGCAAGATGGAGTTCAGTCCACGTTAGAATGGCTAACAGAATTATTAATCCAAACCCCTCATTAATTGGTTTCTGAAAATTACTGACAACTACCCTTGTGTTGGCTTAACTTTTTGCAAGCATTGTAACCATATCCAGGATGGGTGGGAGAGAATGGATGCCCAGGATCCAACGATATACTTTTGTCTTTAGAGTAGAGCAACACCAAATCCTGTATTTTTTGATCCATGTGAGAACAGAGTAGCCGCCAGCTTCACTCACACCAAACAGACACCCACACATTTTATAGGCAGCAAATTGCATACCAAGTGCTGCTGGGTCCATCTGTTGCAAGTGTGGCTGGCACCCGCTATTCCTACTCTCAGGACTACAGGCAGAGGCCACTGAGATGCATAGGGCATGAGACAGATCTGTATGAAGTCTGTTTCAGAAGAAGGGGCTCTCACAAGAGTTACAGGCTTCCACAAGATCTCTTGATCTAATAAAAGCCTGAAACATTTGTGAGAAGCCTCTCTTTTATGAAACTTGAGGTGGGCTTTACGTGTACAGACTAATCTTGAACTGACCAAGCAACAGAGTGTGCTGTTCCATATTGCAAGACAGCCTGGTTTTCTTTTTCTCACCACAGTCTGAGCTCACTCTCTCTGGCCCTGCCTGTGTCCAAGGTTGGGGGGGGGGGGTGTTTTTGATCTGACATAGCACCTCTCCTGCCATGTCCCACCCTATCTTTTTTTGAGCTCATTTACTGACAAATGTTAGACTGAAGAACAATTCTGCTGACAGTTCTGTTGGTAGATCTCCACAGTCAGGTGGTGGAAATGCAATCTGCCAATTGATGAACAAGGTGACTTTTGCTTCCATATGAGATTTGTAATTAATCTAAATACTAGGCATGAGAAAAAAGTTATGAAAATTGAAAGAAATCGGAAGGGATTCGTATGTATGGGACTTTCAAGTTTATACGCATCGCAGTGGCAATCCCGGAAGTGGACTTTCTTTTTCGCACTTCCTGGGCCCAAATTTTCATTAGATTTGTAAATATTTCGGAAGGCCCCCTATTATCCCCTCCAAAATAGCTTCCCAGACATTACTCACAGTCAGATGGGGCCTTTCCATGCTCGGAGCCTACTTTAACTGAAAGGCCTTTCCTCCAGGAAGTGAAAAAGGAGCCGGACCATAGAAAGATCCAGAGCGGGAGCCCTAGAGCGGCTGGAGGACTCAGGAAAAAAGCGGTTTAAACTGCAGGGAAAGAAGCCTAGATAGGAGGACGGGAGAGAAGGACATGAGGAAGGCTGAAACAATGGGAGAAGGGGTTGAAAACAGCCCGGAGAGGAGCAGGAAAAGTGCAGAATCGAGGAAAAGCCATTGAGTTCAAACCTCCTAGAGAGCTATGGGAAACTGAATGGGGGAAAGCTGCAGCGAGAAGAGCTCTGGAGAAGGTAGGCAACTATTTTATAATTAATAATAAATATAATAATATTTACTCCTTCTAATTTCCTGGAATGAGGGCCCTGGTCATTTAATTCTAATAATAATAATAATAAATATAATAATATTTACTCCTTCTAATTTCCTGGAATGAGGGCCCTGGCCATTTAATTCTAATAAATGCTCTGAAGAAGCAAGCCTTGACCAGAGGTGGGCAACTATTTTATTTAATAATAATAATATATTAATGCATTATATCTCCCTGCAAGGAAACCAAGGGAAATGTTGCCCCTTGATTTGCCTGTGCTTAAAACAGTGTCAGTCCTGTTTCCCTGCTTTGCCTACTTTAGAACTAATTAAGAATTTCGTTAGTAATTACGTCACATTTTAGAACTTTTTGGAATTTTTTTGTAAGTCTTTCTATTACTAATCCAAAAAATCCCCCCCCCCCCCATTAGATTTTCGATTCCCTATTTTTGGGTTCTAAACCATGCCTACTAAATACTCTACAACTGGCGGATCTTTGAGATAGGTCTACACTGGTAAACAGGAATTCAAGAATACTTTTCTGTGGCACATGCTTCTCAACACTCTACACTGCTCTTGTTCTCTTCCTCTGACAATATTATAGATGTTTGTGGTATATACTCATGTATAAGTAAACATTTTAGTCAAATCTCAAGCCAAAAAAGCTGAGTCAACATCTACCAGTTGATGTAAGTACTATACCTGAACTGTTAGCCAAAAAGGAACCCATCATCTTCTTTTATTAGAGTGGTGAAAGCTTAGTCCATCCTGAAACTAAAATAAACACTGACCCCATGTAATATTCTGTTGTGGCACCACTTCTTAGCTTTTTGAATGCCTGCTGGAAAGATGATGGCTCCCTCAGTGACATACTGAAACGGTAGATAAGGGTCAGCACTCCTTTTAGGTTCTCCTAGGGTGGACCAAGCTCTGGAACAATCCTTTTTGAGTAGAGTGGTTAAAGATCCTTTTGAATGCCTGGGTAGAGAAATGTCTGTGACCAGAGGGATCCGGTTACCAAAGACAACATTGATGCTTTCTTCACTTTGTGAAATAGCTGTCGACTTATCCATGGGCCATATTTTTGACCCAAAACATGCCCTTGACTTACACATGAGATGAACTTATACACAAGTATATAAAATTTATGCTTAACAAAAATGTGATTCTTGGTGTGCTTCTATTCCGACTCAATAATCTGGCTTTAAACCGGTTTAGGAGGAATTGGTTTTGTTGCACAGGTCATGAGACTACCATTCCTGGAACCTGGCCTCAAGCCATTTTGCAGCCTCACCCCCAATTTCCAGGAGATATGTTCATCAGCGCAACAGAAATATTGGGGAGGAGGGGAGTTAGCAGTGGAGGTAATCAGTTACCCCTCCTCGGGGTCGATTAGCCCCCTGCTGACCAGCCATGGCCTTGGGGCATTTTTCAGCAAATAGTGGTTCAGAATTCTTTATTATGCTTCAACAGGGGCAGATATTTATAGTGCACTCTACAATTTGCAGAACCAATTTCGACATGAATCTTGGATATACTGGCATCTTCTGCAGCACTTTTTTTCATCGGAAGCCAGACTTTCCTGAGACTTTTTTTAATGCATTGCATACCCTTAGATGCATGCTGCAGTGCACATTGTCGATGTCCGTTTTGTGGGCGGCAGTGACCTCAAGTTAACTTCAAACTGCATTATAGTGTGAGTGTAGAAGGGCTCTTAGTCACAAACAATGAGTTTGCTGGGAATATGTCTATTGTACACATTATCGACAAATACAATTGGGAGACAATTTACTGACTAATGCTGTCCAGGTTAAATGGTCAATATAATCCTTTTTCCTTCCTCAAAGATATTTCTGGTTCCTACCTCAGACATATTTGATGTACTTCGGAACTTCGTCATTTTTTTTTGTACTTCTGTACTTTCTCAATACAGTGCAAAAGGAAATAGGGAGCGATTTTGCTCTGCATACATGCAACTTCATCTGTGACCTAGAAGTGGACGTTTATGTTAGGGCAGACCAGAGGAGACTGTTGTTTTTGCAGGAAATGGTTAAACCTCAAGAAGAAAGGAGAAAACCAAAAATGCAATTTAACACCCAATTTCAAGCTCATTATCTTTCATTGTCTATTAACTTGGCAATGGTTCAGAAGGTAGCTCATAATAGTTTAAAATGCTGACTGAACACTTCCAGTGCTCAGCATTTGCTTCTTGAGTCAATACTATTCCATAGCTATACATGGAGGTTTCAAAGAGAAAAACAATCCGTAATTTTTTTTACCTTGACATTCACTTTTTCTTCAGATGCAATTAAATAGGGGTTGTTGTTTTTTAAAAAAAAATGCAGCTTGCCTTTTTCACAGCCATGGCATTATGACATTTGCATCCTTGAAATGTTGGGAAGGGTAGTATCATGGACAGGACAAACATTGATATTAGAGTAGGATTTCACAAATGTAGCACCGGGAAATGAGATGTACACTGGGCAAGGTCTGCTAAGTAAAATAGTTCATTTGCTACAAGTGTCTATCCTTTGGCGAACATACTCCTTCCTGAATTATTTATAGATAGACTTACTGCCAGAGACAGAGAGTAGTTCATCACATCACTTTGGGCAGCACGTTAATAACTCCTGCTGAATGCAAGTTTTAATTGCTCATAGTATAGTAGCAGTAGTGAGTGCCACTGGATAGGGAGGAAGGAGTGCTGTGAAAGAGAGTCAACTTTAACCTCTCTTTTAAAAACTTCATAAAGAAAAGAAATTTGAACTCTGTTAATTTGAAATCGCGTTGCAGAAAAGGCATAAATCTATTCCATTGTCTTCATGCGCTGTTCTGGGGTCTGAGACACAGAAATTGCAGCTCCTAAATGTGTCTCTTTTGCTATTCTATACAGCTTGCATCCTATTAGATTCAAATGCATACAAGTTTTCCCTATGTGTGCCTATGTCCTTTTTGGGGCACTGTGCAGCTTCAATGTCCTGCCTCCACCCTATCCTTGCTGAACAACCTCTGAAATTCCCCACATGCTCTTTCCTGCTTCACGAGGCATAGATAGGACTGAAGAACTATCTCCCCAGAGTGAGGTGTGAAATGATGACATCAGCTAGCATCTATATCATAATTTTGTACCTGGCCAAGTGGACATAGCCAGATGCTTCTGCGATGCTGTTTACTCCCCATGAAGGATTTATTCAAAGATTACTCACTTAATGTATTGTCGAAGGCTTTTATAGCTGGAATCACTGGGTTGTTATAGGTTTTTCGGGCTGTATGGCCATGTTCTAGAACAGACCTGGGCAATTGTCGGCCCTCCAGGTGTGTTGGACTTCAAATCCCAGAAATCCTAACAGCTGGTAAACTGGCTAGGATTTATGGGAGTTGAAGTCCAAAACACTTGGAGGGCCGGCAATTGCCCAGGTATGTTCTAGAAGCATTCTCTCCTGATGTTTCGCCTGCATCTATGGCAGGCATTTATTTATTCAAAACTTTTGTACCCCGACCTTCTCACCTCAGAGGGACTCAGACTGGCTTACAGCAAGATTCAATGTTAAAATATCTTACAACAACAGATTAAAATACATAAAAAGTAAAATACATAAAAACCAAATTGCCGTTAAAAACAAATTCAACTCGGTCTGTAAACGTGGTCACTCATTCCAGACTATAATTAATCTCAGCCTATACTGGGAATGCTTCGCCCTCAGAGGTTGTGAGGATGCCTGCCGTAGATGCAGGCGAAATGTCAGGAGAGAATGCTTCTAGAACATGGCCATACAGCCTGAAAAACCTACAACAACCCATTACTCACTTATTTGGAGATGCTATATAACTCAATCTATCATCGGAAAGCACTCAGAGCTATAATAATGCACTGAACTATACAAGATTACAGCCACTGTGTGGGGAAAGAGGGATGTTAGGATGAAACTTCAAAAATGAATCTAGTCGTTTAATTTTTCATGTATTTGTCAACCTCTGAAAATGTTAATACTTTGACTTTTGAACAAATCAACAAAGTATTCCAAAAATATGTTGTCGAAAGGCTTTCATGGCTGGAATCACTGGGTTGCGGTGGGTTTTCCAGGCTATCTGGCCATGTTCCAGAAGCATTCTCTCCTGACGTTTCATCCCCATCCATGGCAGGCATCCTCAGAGATTGTGAGGTATATTGGAAACTAGACAAGTGAGGTTTACATATCTGTGGAAGGTCCAGGGTGAGAGAAAGAACTCTTGTCTGTTGGAGGCATGTGTGAATGTTGCAATTAATCACCTTGATTAGCATTGAAAATCCTTGAATCTGCAAGGCCTGGATGATTCCTGCCTGGGGGAATCCTTTGTTGAAAGTTGCTAGCTGGCACTGAATGTTTCCTGTCAGGAATTCCCCTATTTTCAGAGTGTTGTTCTTTATTTACTGTCCTGATTTTAGAGTTGTTTTAGAGCTTCTCTGTATAGTCTGACATGGTAGTTGTTAGAGTGGTCCAGCATTTCTGTGTTCTCAAATAATATGCTGTGGCCAGCTTGGTTCATCAGGTACTCTGCTGTGACTGACTTCTTTGGTTGCGTTTGTGTGCAATGCCTTTCATGTTCCTTGATTAGTGTTTGAGAGCTGCGTTTGGTGGTCCTTATTTAGACTTGTCCACAGCTGCATGGTATATGGTCGACTCCTGCAGAGGTGAGATGATCTCTCTTGTCCTTTGCTGAATGTAGTATTTGTTGGAGTTTCTTAGTGAGTCTGTAGATAGCTTGTAGATTTTGTTTCTTCATCAGCTTCCCTATGCATTGATGTATGGTAAGTACACTTTTCCTCTGGGTGGATCTTTGTCTTTACTCTCATAGCTTGACCTTGCATGGACAGATACCTACATAAAAATTCCAGCCATCACCTAAGTAAAAAAAAAAAGGACAATTAAAGCCCTGGCAAACTGTACAAAAAGAATTTGCGAACCCCATCTCCTCCAAGGTGAACTAAACCACCCAAACTGGGCTCTACAGGTCAATGAATACTCCAGCAGACATCAGAAGAGCTACAAGGCCAAGAACAAGCCATGAGAATAAAGACAAAGATGGCCATGTTCCAGATGCTTCTGGAACATGGCCATTCAGCCTGGAAAACTCACCACAACCCAATATTCCAAATACATAAGTAATCCCAGATGCATATGACTGGATGCAGAGAAACATAAGTGAAGGGGCTCTGCAAAATGATATGACATAGGACATAGCAAGGCAGGGAAACTGATAGAATTCAGTTTGCAATTTGTCTCCAAGGGATGGAAGTTCCACTTCAATGAGGGAGCCATCACGAGCAGTAGACTTAAATAATGTCTTGATTTCCTGAACTGACAAAAAGTTGGGATCTTCACCCCCTTTCAATTTAAACTAGCTCATATTATTATCCACCACTTCAAAACAGAATGGTAGTATAAATATGATTTTGAAAAAGGAGAACAATTCCCTGTCCCAAAAGCTTCCTAATCAAATTTACAAATTCCCTTTCCAACCAATGTTCCAACCATTCTTATATGTCTTTTTTAAAATCATAGTTTCTGGGAGAGCATACTAAACTGTATGAAAAATAATATTCTTGATTGTTTTCCAGGTTTTATATTTTGTCCTATCATGATGCAAAAGCGAGCAAAACTGCACCAAATCTACCTTCATGTCTCATGTCCTTCTAACCTGTTGTATCTCTTCATTTTGTACTCTTAGAGATTGATAATTCTTGTCTAACCCATATTCCTTGCTTTTAATTGTGTGTAAGCTGCCTGGGATCATGTATAAGAAGAAAGGAGGGATAAAATTGTGGCTATCAAATAAAATAATCTCTATTATATAACACATATGTTACCCATAGCCTTGCCAAAAAACTTTGTGCCACTCTAAGCATCTTCAAATAGGCAACACTTTGAGATTTGCTCTTTGGCAGGCTCATAGGTCTGCTTTCAGGTATACTGTTCATTTTCTAACCCTGTTTCGAATTATAAGTGAAAGCCAGCAAAGGGCAGTTGGCAAGTTAAACCACATTACAGGATACCCCTCACTATCAATTTGGCTGAGTCTCCAGTTGGCCACCCTGTAGCTGGAGCATAGCTTATTTCTGCTGAGCCTTCCAAAATCTTCTGCACTTCAATTTGTCATTTTGGAGTTGGGAATGGAGTGATGTTCTGGTAAACAAAACATCATGCTGGAAAAGTACACAAGTGTTTCTTCATGCTGTATGGTCTCCAGAAAAACCGATCATACATCTTTCCTCTGTTCAAAACCAAAATGACAAAAGGTTATTTAAAATGTGATATTTTTTGTTACCTCCCCCTGCTTTTGCTGCGAGCTTATTAATAATATAATTTAAAACAGTCAAATGCATTGCTGCCTGAGTTTGTCAATTATATGCAGTGCCTGTGCCAAGTTATAAAGTTAGAGGCAAAAGGGAGACAGAATTATGCTTGCTACAAAAAGGCAATCAAGTTAAGCAATAAGGCACAAGAGCGTGTGTTGTGGGTAAGCCTTAGGTGCATTGTTCGTTACAAAGTGAAGCCAAGTATTACTAAACGTTGATGTCTATCAGAACACAGAGCTCCAAGCGTATTGAATGGTTTAGCAGCAGTAAAATCTAAGAACACCCTTTCCCCCTAAAAGCACACATGTTAATAACCTCTGCTCTCCCAAGCTAAGAAAAATAGGTAAAACAAGGCTTTTATTGGGTTCGTTCTGGCTAGAAAAAGGGCACTGCACACTTTTTCTTGTAAATACATCTGTGGCCAGGGTTTGGGCTCAATTTCAGTGACTCTTTGGGTGACTGAACATCTTTGTGGCTCTTCTCCACAAGAAGCAGAATAAAAAGTAACACTCTTGACTCTTTTTGTCAATTTCATTACTTGGAACAGCTTGATTATTTGGATGGATGCGTGCAGATCGAAGCTAACCAGACAACAAACTCCCCAAAAGCATGTGAAAGAAAGCACTTCATATGCATCAGTGCTCTTTGGCTTGTGTAATCACCATCCAGGCCTCAAACTGATTCCAGGATTTCCTATGTAATCATCTACACAATACTGTTTTTGTAACTACATTAAACTGTCAGTGTAGATGAGCCAGCTAAAACTAGGATATCATTGTCATAGAATATCACTAAATGATAAATTAAACGTATTGACAGCATGAGAGCCGTAATCCCAACTGTTAAGTGACATTTTTAAATTGATGCAGCCATCATAAAAATCAACATTAAAGTCTCTTGGCATTTGGATATCACCTAGTTAGAGTCCAAACAATATTTTTGAGCACACCATGGAAAATTCCAGAAAAGAATCAATCAGGTCCAGCTAATACCTCCCCAGGCAGCAACCAGCCAAGCTTTGAAGCTGCAAGGCCATTAAATGCTAATCAAGGTGGCCAATTGAAACATTCACACTTGCCTCAAACAGATAAGAGTTTTTTCTCCCACCCTGGATATTCCACAGATATATAAACCCCTCTTACCTAGTTTCCAACAGACCTCAAAACTTCTTAGGATGTCTGCCATAGATGTGGGTGAAACGTCAGGAGAGAATGCTTCTGGAACATGGTCATACAGTCCGGAAAACTCACTGCAGCCCTATGGAGAATTCATCTGTTAAATCACTCTCCCAGTTAATTCACACCAAATTCACTCTAAGCGGAATGAATTATTCAATCAAATAAGTGTTGGCTTTATTTAATTTAATATATCAGTAATTATCATATGTTTCCTTAATCATACATTTTGGTAAATCTCAGCACCCACATTAGGATTTTAATTTAAGCTACTCTTCGTTGATTAATTCTTGGAATTTAGTATCACACTTACCTGGGACATTTTTGGGAAATCATATATGCTCAGTCAGAAAATGTAATGACACCCAAACCACATAACATCTGATCTTTAGTCCCATCATGATTTCCTGTCAAATGCACTGCTGACAGAAGATTGCAATGGGGATGTAATGTGCACTACTGAAACATCACAACACGCCTCATTAGCTAGAGTAAGCATGGGAACATGTGGCTATCCAGATGTTGATCCTTCGTCATTGACTTGCTGGCTAGGGCTGACTGAGGTTACCATCCAACAACATTAAGGAGATCCCATGCTCCTTATGACAAACCTAGAGAGGTCTCTACTTGCTTTGAGTTCGGCAACTTAGTGTCAGCTGGCAGAGAAACCTCCCAGGCAAAATTGGCCCTGTTTTGGTGCAAGCATAGTAACAAAGCAATCTGGCAAACTTGCTGCGGTTTTTTTATATATTATTGTAGTTCTACTACAGCTAGGTATGTTTGTTGTCTTATTGCCTTCATCTATGTCTTGCATCAGTCCTACATATTTCCTTAATCTGCAATCATTTCCTTTTTGTGTTTAGCTATTCATCCATTCAAATATTGATATTTCTCCATATTAGATTTATTTATTTATATTTATAAATTCGATTTGGTAGACCGCTCTCTCTGGAGCCCAGAGCGGTTTACAGCATAAAATCAATAAAACATCAATAAACAGATAAAAGACGTATACCCAAAAGCCCCCCTCCCCACAAATGATCCCGGCAAGCAATAATACGCAGAGGCAATACATGGCAGGACGGTGTGTTGGCAGCTGGCAACTAAGGAGGCATCAGTTGGGACCTTTGAGAGCAGCATGTGTACAAAAACATTTTAAAAATATGTAAAACAATAGGAGTAGTTGTTCACCCAGTTGGAAGAAATAAGACAACACAACCAAGTTGAGTATCTAAAGGTCCTCTTTATTAACTATTTAATTCTTGGATTTTGAATGTGAATGTTATGTATGTGACAGAGAGTCCCAACCTGACCTTCTTCTTAGCCAGCCAAGTTATGAATGCCAGCCAATATTTTTGCTTGGCACCCAACCAACCATCAAAAAGGCAAACTTTCTAGGGAACCTCCCCAAAACAGGTCATATAACAAAAAATACAATGGATGAATGAGAGAGAGAGAGAGAGAGAGTGAGCGAGCGAGCGAGCGAGCTTGGTGTAGTGATTTCACCATTGGATTATGATTCTGAATACCAGAGTTCAAATTGATTTAGCTACAGAAACTCACTGGATGATCTTGTGCAAAATCGGAAACAATGGATTGTGCTTATTCAAGCCAAGATTCTTAAACCCTGGAGCTTTGGTAAAAAGATGGGCTCTAACTTGGCATCAAAGTCAAAGCCTGTGCTAGTTGAACCTCCAAGTATTCTACGTGTAGGAAGCCACCCAAGAGTTTACCAGCTGTTAGGATTTCTGGGAGTTGGAGGCCAAAACACCTGGGGACCCACAGGTTGTGAACCACTGACTTAGATGATTAGATTTTTAACTCTAGAGCAGTGCTTCTCAACTTGTGGGTCCCCAGATGTTTTGGCCTTCAACTCCCAGAAATCCTAACAGCTGGTAAACTGGCAGGGATTTCTGGGACTTGAAGGCCAAAACACCTGGGGACCCACAGGTTGAGACCCACTGATCTAGAACTTGCTCAAAAATCCACAGCACTACACAGGCAGGGTCCATGATAGACATGCAGAGGCCCTCTTGTACAACAAGCTGGTTTGACAATTTTTTAAAAAAGAAAAGTTAAAAGCTCTTGGACTAGCGGGCTTCTTAATTTCATGGTACAGTAGGTGAACAAAAGGTGATAATTGCTGGTTATTGTTGTTTATATCTTGTTTCTGCACCACTGTGCATGTAGTTGTAACAAATGTGTCTTCCAGCTATCAGAAGACAGTGCTTTGTGTCCTTGGCTTAATGGCTTCCCTTTTCTACCATCTATCTACAGAAGCAGTATCTCTTAATCTAGCAAACCCTGGCCTGGAAAAATATTTATAGAAGGAAACCAGTGCATTGCCCAGAGCAGTCCAACCCTAAGGGCAGAATGAGAGTGAGGCCAAAACCTTGTATGTAAGGGAGAGGTAGAAATGAATTTGCCTGTGCTGGTAGCAAAGACTGTTTGTGGAAGTTGGGGGGGGGGTCTTCAAATTAGGCATTTGGTTCTTTCACCAGAAAGTCAATTTGAACTGATTGTCCCACCTTTGTACTGGGGATTCAGAAAAACGAGTGCATGGAATTGGACTGCCTCTGTGTGTGTGTGTGTGTGTGTGTGTGTTGTGCGTGCGCAGTCTGGGGATTGCCTTTCACCAGGTCAGTCTTAATTCCCTCCTGGCATTCTTATTTTAGCCCAGAGGGAGCAAAGTGACAGAGAAGGTTTGTTGGAGCACTCGGAGGTGCAACAGGGAGAAAAGCTGCCATGCTGAGTAGCAGAACCTTCAGTATCGCAGAGCAAGGGCATTGAACTTTCTGTTATAAAACTAGACTGGGAATACAAGCTTCCAGCATTCTTTGGGGAGGGAATTAAAACTGGCTGATGAGCTAGAAATGTTTGAGAAAGGGCATCAGAACACATCAGGGAATAGGGCAAGAGCTGAGTCTGTTGAGCCAATGGAATGTGGCAGGAAGAGGAGAAAGGAATAAAATAGTTCTTTTTTAAAAGGATAATAATTTAACTTTCCAAAAGGGACATTAACAGGAGATTGCAAAAGGCACCAACGACCTCTTTCCTACTGCTTAATTCAGTCAATTTGCAGCAAAGTATGCCCCCCACCCACCCTTCCTCTCTCAAAGAAGGATGGCTCTTTTGCCTGACGTTTCCTCCCCCAAATAGGAGTATTCACTTGTGCAACAAAATAGGCAATTAGAGGTTGCAAGTTAAGCCTCTCCATATAAGAATGTACATTTCACCTCTAGTCATACTTAAGATATAATTTGTCACAGAGAACAGGGAGAGATCATCAAGGTAATGTTCCACTCCCCAACTTTCCCTTTTTTTGTCTTGGCATTGTAAATTTTCACTACCCTGTTTTTGATTCTTTATTCCTTCATAAAGTTTTGTACACTATTATTATTTATTATTTAAAACATTTATATTCTGCCCTTCTCACTTCAAAGGGGATTCATTCAGGGAGGAGCACAACATATAAACAGCAAACATTCAATGCCGGGACATGAAATAAACTATAAACATTAAACACTAAAATCAGTTATCACAACGTTAAAATCCATTGTATAAAACCATCTTGAATCAACCACACCAAATCTAGTTGGCAGGGTAAGGTTTCCTATTGCTGCCTTATTACACTGTACCAAAGACTTTGTCCCACAGCCAAGTTGTTACCATCTTTCTGAAGGACAGGAGGGAGGGGGCTGATCTAATCTCACCAGGGAGGGAGTTCTGTAGCTGAAAGGCAATCACTGAGAAGGCCCTCTCTCTCGTCACCCCCCCCCCCCCCCCAGTCATGCCTGTGACAGTGGCAGGATGGAGAACAGGGCCTCCCTGGAAGATCATAATCTCTGTGGTGAATCATAGAGGGAATGTGTTTGGACAGGTAGATTGGGATGGGGGCGTTTAGGGCTTTATAGGCCAAAGCTAGCACTTGGAATTGTGCTTGGTAGCAAACTGGCAACCAGTGGAGCTGACGCAACATGAAAGCCCACTAGTCCAAGAGCTTTTAACTTTTCTTTTTTTTAAATTGTCAAATCAGCTTGTTGTACAAGAGGGCTTCTGCATGTCTATCATGGACCCTGCCTGTGTAGTGCTGTGGATTTTTGAGCAAGTTCTAGATCAGTGGTTCTCAACATGTGGGTCCCCAGGTGTTTTGGCCTACAAGTCCCAGAAATCCCAGTCAGTTTACCAGCTGTTAGGATTTCTGGGAGCTGTAGGCCAAAACATCTGGGGACCCAGTTATTAACCTGGCTGCCTCTCAATGGACTGTTTGAAACTTCTGAACAGTCTTCAAAGGCAACCTCGTGTAGATCACATTGCAGTAGTCTATCTTAGATGTAAGGAGAGCATGGACCACAGACTGCTTTCTCTTTTTAAAAAAATAGCAGTGTCCATTCATGTTTAATTGAGGAGGGGAAAACCCAGTGAAAGTCAAAGGCATAGCCATGTTAGTCCATGATGTCATTCTGCAAATGGATCTTGCAGCATTTAGAGACTGGGAAAACTAAGTTGGTAGCATAAGCTTTGCTAAAATAACATTGTACCGACATTGAAGTTTCATGCCACTTTAACTGCCATGGCTTCGCCCTACATTTTGGTAAGACACTAGCATCTTTTGACAGAGAAGGCTAAAGACCTTTCAAAACTACAGATTCTAGGATTCCATAGGGTGGAGTGATGGTACTTAACATGGTGTCAAGCTGCCATAATTCTCAACCCTAAGTCTACTTCCTCTAATGCATCTATGAAAGCTACCAACTTGGTTCCCTTATTCTTAAAGGCATTACAAGATCCCTTTTATTGGCATACAATAAAAGGCATCACTGGGGGTGCCTCACCTTATCCAGTCGTGAGGAAGGCTTGAATTCTTAACCTCTGTGGAGCCAGCCATTTTCTGCTATTGGAATGCCCCGTGGGAGAGGGCTATGGGGGGAAGGGGGGTTGCAATTTTTGCTTCCCATACTCCTCTCCCTCAGAGCATTCCCGGATGAGTTCCACTGTTCTCTGGTAAGTATGAGCCCTAGTTTTCCTTCTAAACTTTGGAGCTTGGTGCAGTCAAACAGTCATTACCCCCACAGTTGGGTGAGCTGGAAAAGTACCCTCTTGCAAGCATAATACAAAAAGTATTAGGCCATCCCCTTCTGAAAAGTAGAACTACAGTTTTGCTACACTTGGAACCATTCCATAGCTCCAAGTTTGAGAGGGGGGCTGAGTCATCTCTTTTCATGTTGTACTTCCTGAATGACCCAGATGCCTCTAAGGTGCATAGTGATTATGTGAGTGATCCTCTTTCATTACTCTTTCCCTATTTTGGTAGAACCTTATGGGACTACAGCTTGCAGCATGGCCAATGACCATGTTACCTGTGCCATTCTGGAAGCAGTAGTCTATAAAATGTGTTTTTCCACATTTGTGCTATGCAGGATATGGATTTGACTTTTTGAAGGTCAGACATGGGAGAAAGGACCCCACCTCTTGGCAGACAGGAAAGCCTAACATTTGTTGGTCATGTTCAGTCTACCGGTGGTTCCCAACCTTTGGGCCTCCAGGTGTTTTGGACTTCAGTTCCCACAGTCCCTAACAACTGTTAAGGTGGCTGGGATTTCTGGGAGTTGACATCCAAAATATCTGGAGGCCCAAAGGTAGGGAACCACTGAACACTGACTTGGTCTCCTTGGATTCATAATCCAGAGTTCATGAATGTCAGTGTTTACAATCCGAGCTCACAGAGTAAATGTGCAGATAGCCTATGAACAGACAAAAACCAGGAGCTCATACCAGTAAGGCAAGTCATTACAGAAAATCTCCCCACTGAGGGCGAAATTAGCCATGAAATGGGACAATACATATTTGCAAACCTCCCTACATTGACATTTTTGCTTAAATGCAGAGGAAGAGCAGGTGAAGAGGTGGGTAGATTAACTCCCTCCATTCCTATATAATTTCCCATTTTAAGCCCTCATCCCAGCTGCTTTAAGATAAGTATCAGATGGGCCCCTTTCCTCCTGCAACAAATAACAGCTTTTTAGAGAGTTGAATCAAGGAAATATTATTTATCTATTTATTGTATTTTTACCCCAACTTTCTCTGAAGTGGATCCAAGGCGGCTTACATATCAAAAACAATACAAAAATTAAAAACATATTTAAAATCACATGTTCTGTATAAGCAATTAACCCCTCCTCCGTATAAAACCCCTTCAACTTACAGGAATTCTACCTTGAAACCAGCTCTAGATCATAAGATTAGATTTTTAGTTAAAAGTCTTCTTAAATAGGACAGTCTTTTCCCACTTCCAGAAAGTCAGCTTTAATTCTTCCAGAAGGGAATGCCACCCCTGAGAAGGATCTTTCCCTGTTCCTACAAAAACACATATTAGCGGGGGCCTATGTAGAGATAAGGGTCTCCTTGCAGGATCTCAGCACTCGCCCCGAGATGTATAGGGAGACATGGTATTCCAAGTAGCCTGAACTGAAGCTGTATAGGGTTTTGTAAGTAAGCACCAGCAACTTGAATTGGACCCGGAAACGTATAGGAAGTCAGTGAACCTTTCTCAGTAACAGGGTGGTGTGTTCCCTGAGATCAGCCCCCATTAGAAGCCTGGTCGTCGATCTTTGAACGAACTGTAGTTTCCGAGCATTTTTCAAGGGCAGACCTATGTAGAGTGCATTGCAATAGTCCAATCTGGATGTAACTATTGCCTATAGTAAGAGATTAGTGAGAACGCTGTGGTGCTCCTGGCCCAAACTGCCATTGCTCTCCCTTCACTCAAACAGCTTTTTAAACCAAAGAAAAGATATTGGCGAATTGAACTATGAGGTTCAGCACCATGTCCTGCCTATTTGGCCTGCAGCTTATTTATCAATATAACAATGTTTATTTTTGGAGACATGTCCACCATGATCCATCAGTTTAGTCCTTACTAACATTGCAATGCCAAGATGAGGTTGTCAAATCAATATTTATTTGCTAGAGAAAGATGGGACTGAGTAAGGTGGTTGAGTGTTAAAAGAGATGTCTATCATGACATACTGACCTGCCGTATTCTTCAAGCAAATAAAATGAGAGATATCTGCTGTTCCTAAGATATTGAAACTATTAGGGTTGGTTGTGAATATATCACTGCAAGTATCCTAGTTCAGCTTTTTTAGCTTTCCCTGCATAAGTAACATAAGGAGCCCCCGGTGGCATGGTGGTTTAAACCACTGAGCTGCTGAACTTGCTGACCGAAAGGTTGCAGGTTCAAATCTGGGGAGCAGGGTAAGCTCCCACTATTAGCCCCAGCTTCTGCCAACCCAGCAGTTCTAAAACATGCAGATGTGAGTAGATCAATAGGCACCACTCCAGTGGGAAGGTAACATGCAGTCATGCTGGCCATATGATCTTGGAGGTGTCTACGGACAACACTGGCTCTTCAGCTTAGAAATCGAGATGAGCACCAGCCCCCAGAGTCGGACATGGCTGGACTTAATGTCAGGGGAAAACCTTTACCGTTACCTAAGTAACATCACATGGTATTTCTACCACCATTCCAAGTCCATCTTAAAACTCAGCTACCAGAACAGGCAAGGGTGATCTGCTTTGATCGGGGTGCAAGGAAGATAACATTTCCACTCCTCCCACCAGCAAATTGAGATTGTAATAATGACTTGCTATAAGGATCCTTTGTGTGTGTGCGTGTGTAAACATCCTCCTCGTTGTGCCCCAATCAAAAGCTAAGTGACCGCCTTCACTTGATTTGGCTGCCGGATTTTAAAGATGCTAGGGTGCTATTTACTATGTAATTGTACTGAATATAGACCAGTTACAGATCTGTAAGTCTAGTTTATGCATCTGTGACTAAAATACTGAATACCAGCTCATTTCTTTATTAATACAAAGTGTTGGTCTCTACCTATAAACCCTAAACGGTTCAGATCCAGGCTATTTGTCTTATGACGTCTCCCCATACAGACCATCCTGGGCACTGCAATCAATAGAGGAGGCCCTCTTTTTGGTCCCAACCTCGTCACAAGTTCAGTTGGTAGGAACAAGAGAGGGGGCCTTCTCCGTGATTGCTCTGGAACTCCCTTCCTAAAGTAGTAAAAAAGGCCCCTACCCTCCACTTCTTTAGGACACTTCTAAAAATGCACTTATGCACTTTAGCATATGGAGAGGAGGAGGATTAAATCATGTTACCCATTTGGAATGCTGGCCAACTTCACTTGCGCTATATGGCTGCCACAATACATCTTAAAGGAATACCAGCACCAGCCATTTTAATGTAACTGTATGTTTAATCCACTCTTATTATTGTGCACTATCATGTATTTTGATATGGTTTTAATATGTTTTGTACTCACTGTCTTCTTATGTGTAAACCGCCCTGAGTCCCCTTGGGGAGAGAGGGTGGTATAGAAATAAGGCACGAAGGTGCCGAACTTGCAGACCAAAAGCTTGCAAGTTTGAATCCGGGGAACGGCGTGAGCTTCCGCTGTCTGCCACAGCTTCTGCCAACCTAGCAGTTCGAAAACATGCAAATATGAGTAGATCAAAAGGTACCGCTCAGGTGGGAAGGTAAGTGTGCTCCATGCAATCATGCCGGCCACATGACCTTGGAGGTGTCTACAGACAACACCGGCTCTTCAGCTTAGAAATGGAGATGAGCACCAACCCCCAGAGTCAGACAAGACTGGACTTAATGTCAGGGGAAAACCTTTACCTATATATTGTTTTGCTGTGGGGAATGATCACTAAAGTTTACTGAACAAATATCAGTAACATGTTGTTTCTTCCATATAGAAGCCACATAAGAATGTTCAGGGGGAGGGGGGTGATTCTTTCCATGTCTTGTACTTGCCCATAATTATTTAATGATGCATGTTTTAAGAGTGGCCAAACAAAGTTGGGCGAAGTCTCATGACAATGTCATGTTTTAAAGCAAAATGTTTGCCACATGTCCTGTTGTTTACTCAAGCATTGTTTTGCCTGTGGCGGAAAAGCCTGAAAGACAGGGGATCTTTTGCGGAGGGAAGGCGAGGGAGGCAAGGTAATGAAATAATCAGGCTTGTTCTTATAAGCTTTCCCTGTCTCAGGTGGAAGCTTTTTAAGAGCAGCAGCCAGCTTGCCTGATGTCAGGTAAGCTGTTTGTGGCAGAAAGCCCTTGTTTACAAAAGTCATTCTAACCTGGGATTGAGTCTCTAATACCTTGATCCCATCAGAGGGCAGGATTTTCCAACCCTAGTCTTAACAGCAGTATTTATATTATCCATGCAATTTCGTGATAAAAAGAAAATCTCTGACGAGAAGACAATTGTACATTTTTATCATTAATCAAGTGTTCGGCACAGAATGTTTTGCTGCCATTTGAAAAGGCTGGGGAGCAAGGGGGGGGGGAGAACCAAATACACTTTTTCTTGATTGTTTTGTTCATGTTCTTTTTCTCTCTCTCTTGCTTTCTGTCTTTCCTCACCCCTCTTTTTATAGGGAGAGATCTCTCAGTTTTCTTGGGCAGCGCTCCATGGTAAATTCAGGTCTCTGCTCACAACAGCACCCGAGGAAGATTTGTGACAGATGGGGCTAAGTCACAAACTTGCAGCCTAAGGCAAAATCTGTAGAACTTTCCAGAGTGTGCCCATATTTACCTGATCAGAGAGAAAAGAAAAGCGGTAGAGGAAGCTCAGCCTGGCTGCTTGTCATAGCTGACGCAGAGCCATCTGCCACAAACCTGTGGCGGCTTCAGATCTCCAATCCCTGCCACCATCCCGACTCAAATTAAATACAGATTCCGAGAGACGTTACGATGGTTACACATGTCCTCAGCATCACATGGAGGAGACTGTTAGGGGAAAAATGTAGCCTGTTGTATAACTGCACTCATGTATCCCATATGTGGTGCCACATTGAATTTCCGGTTGAATCTGTTTTTATCCTTTGTACTGGATGACAGGGTGCCGGAATTCTTTCTTTTTGCTGATGTGATGGCAGCCGAGCTTGCAGCTTGAAACGCTCGCTTCTTGGCTGGTTTTCTTCCTAGGTTGCCAGGTTATCAGTGAAGCCTCCCGACGTCCTCCAAGGGCCACAGGGTCTGAAAGGAGGACCAGCGTCCCCTGGATTTATCGGCCAAACCTCTTGGAATTGTTCAGAGGTTAAGGGCTGCTTTTGCACTTCCCTCCTCCCTTTCTCTCCCCCCCTTCCCCCCTTCTTTTTTTGCAAATTAATGGCTCTGTGGCACAGGGGTTTTTAAGGGAAGGTATTAATAAGGGGTCTGGCAGGTACTCCCATGATTCAGAGCTACATTTGCATTTAATTAATCTTAAAGAAAGCTGCAAGATAAACAGCTGTAATTCAAACTAGCATGGGAAATATGCTACATGGTGCCATCTATCCGATAAAATGAAAGCCGAGACACTTGTTTTATTTCTCTCAAGGTTGAAGAACAAACGGATAGACGTCAAAAATGGTGACACACGCTCGCATACACCCTGCTTGTTTTAATGTCACTGCCTGGTTTGGTGAAAGGAGGAGGGTGGCTTTGTACCCAACTTATAAAGGCAGGCTTTTCAAGATAAATTGATTACTATTCCAACAGTCAAGCGGCTGCGCTTGCTGAAGGCATATGTTTTGAAAGTTTGAATTGTACCGTGTGTTTTTAATAAAGTACCCGCTGTAATTTTTAATTAGCGTATCTCATTCATGGATAAGTGTGTAGATCTATCTCTGTGTTGCCGCACACATCCTTGCATAAGGCTCAACAAAAACAATTGGGGAACCAGTAGAATCTATTTTGAAATAGTAATGAAATGTTACGACAAATTCCCAGTATGCTTTACCCAGAAGGTATTGCTGGGGCAAACAGACATGTTAAAATTCCCCCATCCCTGGCCTTTCCTTTTCCTCTGCCTGGGGTCTCCCCCCCTTTTTGCCTACTTCTGTCAAGTCTACAGAGATTCTTTACTGTGAGATACTAGTCTATCCCACAACTATCATTCAAAGGATATACTCTACTTGGATATTTCTGTTTTCCCTTTCAAAAAGTCCCATTCTCCCATGATTTTTGCTGGTTAATTTCTTCCCACCCAGTCTGAAAAGAAAACATGACCTCCCAAAAATTCTTCTCTCAAAAGGATAATTTATTCTCTTGCTAAAAAAATAAGTTAGGAATATCAAATATATGTCCTATGTATAAAGACTTGGTAAAGTGGACCCAGTTAGTCAGCTTAAATGGAATTGCTGTTTAGTATTTTTACAATCTTGTTTATATTTATGGTGAGATGAGGTGGTAGTCCAGGTAGCAGATATAGTTTTGAAAGTTTTAGATTTTTAAAAAAGAAAGAAAAACCCCTTGCAGCGAAAACCCATCATGTCATAGATGACATAGAAAGTTAGGAAGCTGCCTTGTTAGGAGCCAGACCTTTGATCCTTCTGACTGTATTGTCTGCACAACCCACAGTTTTAGCAAATGAAGTGGAAGAGATCCTCAAAGCACTGGGGAGAAATAAATCACCAGAAACAGATGGCATACCAATATAACTGTTTCAACCTATAGAAATGGAATCCATCCAAATTCTAAGAATAATATGCCAACAAAGAAGGGAAAACAAGACAATGTCCTACAGATTGGAAATATCCAATATGCATTCTGATCCACTAGTAATTGCAGGACCACTGTTTTAATTTCTACATGCAAGCAAAATTATGCCCAAAGATTATACAACAAAGATGTGTCAAATGTCCAAGCTGGGTTAAGTAAAGGAAGAAGCACTAAGAATCATATTGTAGATATATGTAGTATGATGAAGTACATTAAAGAATTTCAAAAGAAAATGAAGCCTGTGCTTTGCAGATTATAGTAAAGCCTTTGGTTGTGTAGAAAAACTGTGGACCACTTTAAAAGAAATGGATGTGCCACAACATTTGCTTGTTTTGATGCATAACCTATAGTTCGGACAAGGCTGGAATTTGGAGAAACAGAATGGTTTCCATTTGGCAAAGGGTCAGACAAGACTCCATTTTATCAGTCTTCTTAATTAATTTGCAGAACATAGAAAGAACAAAGGGTTAGACTAAGGCCTTTTACACTGCCATATAATCCATATAATAAAATCAAATAATTCACATTATCTGCTTTGAACTAGATTATATGAGTCTACACTGCCATATAATCCAGTTCAAAACAGATAATCAGAATTTTATATGGCAGCATAAAAGGGAAAAGTGGATTGAAAATTGGGAGAAATTTATTTATTATGCGATCTTGTATGCCGCCACTCCCCAAGGGCTCTGATCGGCTCACAACACAGTATAGATCACCATCACCAAAACGATATTAACAGTTTAAGATAAGCAAATCACACCAATATTACTAGCCAAAATTTGAGCAATTATTGAGGGCTATTAAGCAGCTGTTGATTTTGAACAACTATTGAGGAAATTCAAGAAAGAAAGCAAAAAACCCCTGGTTACTACTGAATATTAAGAAAACAAAAATACTGACCACGGGTGACTAACATAACTATAAAGTTGATGCTAACAATCCAAAGTCATTAATCAAAATGGAGAGTGTAGTTAAAATTTCAGAAGAAGATGAGAACAGAAGAGCAGCTATGAAGGAACTGGTTAAGATCCTCAAATGCAATGGTATATAATTGAATTGTCGAGCTCATCTGCCATAGTATTTACAGTTTCTGTGTATGGCCATGAAAGTTGGACTGAGAGAAAAGTTGTCGGGAAGAGAATAAATTGTTTTGAAATGTGATGTTGGAGGAGAGTTCTATAAATACCATGAACTACCATACAGAAAAATTACATGAGTCTGAAAACAAATAAAGCCTGAACTCTCCAGAAAACAATGGCTAAGCAGAGGCTTTTGTGCCGTAGACTGAGAATATGGTGCAGATTGTGCAGGCCTCATAGTACAACCTATCACTTGGTAACCTTTTAATGACTATCAAATAGGAAGTGGGCACCAATTCCTCGACCTCTAATTGGGAGTGCCTTAGCCAAGGTCAGTTGAGTTAGAGACAAACGCTCAGGAAGGTCTTTTAAGGAAAACAAAGTGGAAGTCTCCACTTGCTTTTCTTTAATTTTATTTCTTTAATGTAATTGAGAGCTGTGTCCATTTATGGCTTACATTCCTCTATACATCCTGCAGACAATAAAGAGAAAGAAGCTTGCTTGAAATTAAAGGCATGCTGCAGCTATTTTGGATCACCAGCTTGCTTGCCTGTCTGTCTGTTTGTTTGTTTGATTATTTGTTGAGGCATTTCTATAGTACTGTTCATTCCAAAAATCCCAAAGCAGTTTACAACACTGCATATGAACACTCATAAATTACAGCTCAACAAATGAAACATAAAACAACCACAAAGTGATAAAGGAATGCAAGCTTTCATTAAAATCATGATAATGCCTTTGAAAATATGGTGAAAGATGCAGATTTCTGCCTAGTCATGGGATGACTGTCACATACATGTGGCTTCTTATCAGTTCTTCCATTCTCACTTTTTAAAGACAACAGAAAGCAGTTGTCTGGCTATAACTGTATGGTTCCTCAGCACCAAGGGACTAAAGGGCCCAGGAAGTCTGCATCTGGCCTGTAGCAGTTTTGCAAGGTGGAAAGGCATCCAGAAAAGAGGTACTCAATAACTCTGTGCACAATGATCCTCAATTAGACATATATGCACATTTAGCACATGTAAATCACAAGGGACTCATTCATACTACAGAAGTAAAGCCAGCTCTTGATATGCATCTACATATTCACCCAACCACAGCTTGAAAATATTCAGGAAACAAATCCAAGAAGTCAAGTGTGCTGATGTGCAGATATATCCTGCCACAACCTCCCACCATTTCATGGATCCTCAAGGTCTCACCAGATTTGTTTGCCATTTTATATAAGGGACAACATTTTACTACACCACTAAATATAATGGAACCTGAGCAGCCATGGATACTAAGGTCCCACTGTATAGCACTATTGTACTGTAACTGCCGTGGTTCAGTCCTATTGAATCTTTGTATTTGTAGTTAAAGAAGTCACATTTGGAATTCTCAGCCAGAGTGTTACTGTGGGGCCTTTGCCCAAACTTAAAACTCCAAGTTTCCATAGGATGTAGCTATGGCAATTAAAGAAAAATATATTGCTATAATTCTGTAGAGCCCCAGGATTCCAGCTAATGTGTCGCTATTGAGTCCATGGCATAGATCTGGACTACTTGGCAAATTACTATCAGAAGCAGTGGTGCCAATCCAAAATATTTTGCTCTCTGAAATAGTGGAATCTTTTCTAGAGGGAATACCTGAAAAGATTTTGCTGTACTGTATTATTTGGGCATGGAGCCAATGTGATGTGGTTTCAGTGCTGGACCAGGAACACTGGGAGATCAAGAGTTGAATTCCTACTTGTCCATGAAAACCCACTTTGGGCAAGTCACACACTCTTACCCACAGTATACCTCACGATAGATTTGTTTTAGGATTACCATAAACCAGAAACAATATGAAGACACACAGCAACAATTATTGAGATACCAATTACTGTCTCCATGGTCTATCCTCCCTGCCATGTGTGCTGACACAAACATTGACAAACACATATTCACAGAACTTTACCCTGCTTGCATGACAAGACTGTCCCTATGGTATGAGAAAGAATGAAAAGTATGTTTTATAGTGTGGACCCTTGTGATCTGCTGAGGTTTGGTTCCAGGTCCCTGTGGATACCAAAATCCATCAATGCTCAATTCCCATTATAATGGCATCCTAAAATATATCAAATGGTAGTATCAAGGTTTGTTTATATATATACAGTATATATATATATGAGAAGATTTTCACACCATGGATGGTTGAATCCATGGGTGTGGAGGACTGACTGTAGTAAGATTTGTAGAGACACCATATTTTATGCAACATCCAAGCAAGGTATTGTGCCAAGAACGGTCTGGAACAGACCTGGGCAATTTCCGGCCCTCCAGGTGTTTTGGACTTCAACTCCCAGAAATCTTTGCCAGTTTACCAGCTGTTAGGATTTCTGGGAGTTGAAGTCCAAAACACCTGGAGGGCCGGCAATTGCCCAGGTCTGGCCTGGAAGAATCTTATATGAGAACTTTGCAAATCCTTGCATCAAAAGCCCTTCCTCTTTGCCACTGAGTGGGGGGACATCATCATCATTGGGCTTGGGATTCAGAAAATTGTAGTCCAATACAGCTGGAAGGCACTAGGCAGGGATTGGCTCACCTATATTATCTGTTCTCTCTGAAAGCCAAAAAAAATTAGAAAAGCAATCTTTTCCAAGTTTAACTACTAAAGACATTGTATTTCTTCCTTTATCCTCTGCCATCCAGCTTTTTAAACACCAGGGTGGCTAAACCTGAGGTCTTTTCATGTGTGCTTATTTTGTAACCACATTTCAGAACTAGGGCCACAGATTCCTGAGGAATATTGAAACCCAGAGTTTATAATTGGCATACATTCTTAGGCATTTACTTCCAGGGACCTCAATTTACAACCTTCAGGAAAGAAAGAAAGAAAGAAAAAAGAAAGCAAACCACACACACACACACACAGACTAAAGAAACTGTCCCATTGTGCAATGTCCCTGCTTAGGACACCTAACATATTTCTTTAATAGTTGCTCTTACAAAATGCACTTCAATTAAAACAAAACCCCAAAAGTGTGTGCAGAGGGGAGAGAAATTGCAAAACAAGTACTGGGAAATGGGAAGCCTGTGACAGATTAAATTCATTTTACTAAAATATTTTAAATGCTTCAACATGGTAATCCAGACATTATCTTGAAATGAAATGTTTGCCTCTTGAGTTATGAACCTTTGCAAATAAGGTTTTATAATAGGAAAACTGTCAGTGCCTTAATTATAGGGTAATAAATAGCAATGCGGTATTCTGATATTTTCTTCTACTCTTAGGCCTGGCTATTGTTGGAAATAGATCATCACACCCTACAGAACATCTTGCCTTTCCAGCACCAGCCTTTCTGCAAACGGCTTCCTGGATCCGTCCTGGGGAGACAGCGGAGGAAACTGCTTCTGAGGAAGCCACTGAATAAACCAGCTTTGCATTTTAATTTGAAAATCACAGCAGAAAAAAACCTACACACATAACAAACCCAAAACCCTGAGTTCTGACTCCTGCCAGGAAAGACCATTCCCAAGGCAAGGAGGACGCCAAGTCCGCTGTCTTTGCTCCAGCTTTAGGAAAAGCCAGCCTGACTTAACATTTGGTTGAGTTGGAAGGGATGGGAGGAGAACATCCCAACTCGAAGAGGCAGAAATGTTATCCAAAAGCATTTCTAATCAGGAGGAGAAAAGAGGGAGTGGAATTTTAACAAGGCGCATTAAACTTTGGAAGAGCCTCTCCGTTTATTGCTGACGCGCTGAACAGGCTTTGAGGAATGAGGGAGGCAAGCTGGGCCAAAAGGATGAAAGCAAGTTGGGGGGGTGAGGTGGAGAAGGAAATCGAGGTTAAATGAGGCCAGCCAGGAGGATCTTTTTAAAAAGAAATTGATATCATAAAAACAAGAACAAGGAGGCAGAGGCTTGGAGAGCCCACGGTCATGGCTTAACAGCACACCAGAGAGTGCAGCTCAAGGTAACAAGCGGTCACATATTTACTGGAAAGTAAGGCATCAGATCCTATCTGACCATAGAAGTTAAGCAGGATCAGCCTTGGCTAGTATTTGGTTCGGAGACATCCAACAAATCCCTGGTGCTGTGGGCAATATTTCATTGGAAAGAAATGGCATTTGTAGCCCAAGGAAAAAAACCATGGGATCATTGTAAATCGAGAGGCACATGCACAAGCCCATGAAAGAGAGACATGGTATTGTGGTTTGACTGTGGTTCAAGAAGGGTTCAAGTCCCCATTCAGCAAAGAAGCCCACTGGGCGGCCTTGGATGAGTCATGCTCTCAGGCCTGGCCTTGTTTCACTTTTGAACTTGGATTAGATTTGTTGCATTCAGGATGGTATGGTAATGTAAAAATAATATCATTAAAATATCTTGTTGAAAGAGAAAAATCTGGTGAAGTGTTAGTAATGGATTAGACTTCAGAGAGTCAAGGTGAAGTTTTTGTTCAGCCCTTAAAGTTTATTAGAATACTTTGGGTTAATCATTTTCTGAGGCTGACCTCACAGTGTTGTTGTGGAGAAAAGGTAGGCTATAATTATAACCAATGCATATGTTCATGTAGAGGCATTGTTGTGCAGTGTTTTGACTGTTGGATTAGAAAACCAGGAGACAAGTTTAAATCCCTGCTCATCTGTGGAAATCCATGGGAGATCTGGGTAAGTCACACTCTCTTGGCCTAAGGTCAAGGCAAAGGCAATCTCACCAAAGAGAGGAGGAATGGTTGAGGGACTAGTCATATTTAAAGTCATAAAGGGAGACACAGTCACACTTTTTAAATACCTCAAAAGCTGTCACAGAGAGGAGGGGTGGAGTGAACTATTCACTATTGTCACTATTGCACATACCTGCAGGAAGGTAGGACCAAGTCAAATGGTTTAAAGTAAATTTCACCTGAACGTTGGAGGAACTTCTTAGCACAATAAACCAGTTGCCCAGAGAAGTGTGGGGGCTCTTTCTTTTGAATTCTTTTTTTTAAAACCTTGACAGGTTTCTGCTGAGGATGCTTTTGCTGGAGATCCTGCTCTGAGCACTGGGTTGGACTTGATGGCCCATGAGGCTCCTTCCAACAGGTTGATGTCACAATTCTAAGAAACCCCAAACACGAGGTTGCTACAAGTTGCAGTCATCTTGAGGGCACCAACAACAACTGCAGCAAATGGAGTAGACCTGAAACGACAGAGCTAAAACCAGATTGGAAGGACTTTGAATATGTCCAGGGAGAGCTGTAATCCAAGTTGCTGTTTTAAGGAAAGGCGGGCGGGATCAACCAACTTCACAATGTATCATCTTGCAGAATCTGAACATTTTACTTGTATGCATTTCCCCCATGTCTTTCTTCCATAGACATCACAATACCAGGCATTTCTTCTGCCCACAGCAACCCTGGCAAATAGGCTTGACAAGTAAAGGTTGATGGATTTTTGGAAGGTTGAGAAATCGAGGCTGGATGTCTTCAGTACAAAACCAAGGCTCTAATTTGTAACTTCTACTGCCTTTTTCCAAATCAATTCAACTTTGCTTAGATGTATGCCTAACCCTTTTAAAAGTAGTCATTTGCAACTCATTGTGCAATCAGTTACCATTTTTTATTATCAAAGCGAACTATTTTGAAAGAAAATGGCATGCAACATGGTTGTTCTTTTGAAAGTGTCTTTTAACCTGACTAAAGAAAAGGCTGGTTAGAAGAAAAGGGAAAGAGGAGAAACAGATTTTTTCCCATCTACTTAGGGTCTCTCCAAAACTAAGCTTTCCCTGGGATCAGGAACAAAAGAGAAGGAAGAACAAAGATTTGGAGGAGTTAATGGGAAGAGAGTGCTGTAGTTTCCAAGGCTAGTGGCTAACAAAAGCCTGAAAAGGTGGCCTCCTCCGGCTGTAGGTAGAGCTCTCTGAAGCAGGCTGGGCTGGTGAGCATGTGCTGGTGTTTGTCGCTCACAGCTATGTTCTCTGGCTTGTGCATCCACTTGGCTTTTTACCCTGGAAGGATCCCGAGCTCTTGGAGAGTAGGCCAGGAAAATAGAAGCAGCAATTTAAAAGGAAGAAAGGAATAAGAGAAGTGAGTGGGGAGGGCTTTTAAAAATGTCATGAATTGGCTTCAGCTCAGGCACTTAATAGTGGTCTTTAAATGCTTGAAGATCAGTAATGATTTGAAGGGGAAGTGGAGAAGAGCGAACATCCAGATTTGTTTGGGAGGGTGGGCTGTTTTTGCTTGTCTCACTCCCACTCCTCCTCTATCTTCTGGGCCTGTTGCAAAGAGACCTGGTATACACCAAAGTGTGCAGCTTTGCCCAGGACCTCTGTGCTTTCACCTTCCTGCAAGAACAACCTTTAATGTACTTTATATTTGGAAGGTCAAAGAAACTGTAGTGTGCAGCAGAGTTTCAAATAATTCTGCCTCCTCTTTGAAAGTCAGTTTTGTAAGTTCCACTCTGCCAATGGGAGCTGGTAATTCCCATGTGAATCGACCCCTGAGTTTTACCCTGAAGATAGAATCATAGAATCGTAGAATTGGAAGAGACCTCATGAGCCATCCAATTCAACCCCCTGCCAAGAAGCAGGACAATCGCGTTCAATGCACCCCCAACAGATGGCCATCCAGCCTCTGTTTAAAAGCCTCCATAGAAGGAGCCTCCATCACACTTCGGGGTAGAGAATTTCACTGCTGAACAGCTCTCACAGTTAGGAAGTTCTTCCAAATGTTTAGGTAGAATCTCTTTCCTGTAGTTAGAAGCCATTGCGCCATGTCCTAGTCTCCAGGGCAGCAGAAAACATGCTTGCTCCCTCCTCCTTATGACTTCCCCTCACATATTTATACATGGCTATCATGTCTCCTCTCAGTCTTCTCTTCTGCAAACTAAACATGCCCAGATCTTTAAGCCGCTCCTCATAGGCCTTGTTCTCCAGACCCTTGATCATTTTAATCACCCTCCTCTGGACACATTTCAGCTTGTCAATATCTCTCTTCAATTGTGGTCCCCAGAATTGGACACAGTATTCCAGGTGTGGCTTAACCAAGGCAGAATAGAGGGGTAGCATGGCCTCCCTGGATCTAGACACTATACTCCTATTTATGCAGGCCAAAATCCCCTTGGCATTTTTAGCTGCAGCATCACATTGTTGGCTGTTTAACTTGTGGCTGTTTAACTTGTTGTCCACGAGAACTCCAAGATCTTTTTCACATGTACTGCTGTTGAGCCAGGAGTCCCTCATTCTGTATCTTTGCATTTCATTTTTTCTGCCAAAGTGGGGTATCTTGCATTTGTCCCTATTGAACTTCATTTTGTTAGTTTTGGCCCATCTCTCTAAGATCGTTTTGAATTCTGCTCCTGTCTTCTGGAGTATTGGCTATCCCTCCCAATTTGGTATAATCCGCAAACTTGATGATCATGCGTTCTAACCCTTCATCTAAGTCAATGAAGATATTGAACAGGACCGGGCCTAGAATGGAACCCTGCAGCACTCCACTCGTCACTTCTTTCCAGGATGAAGAGGAAGCATTGGGGAGAATCACTCTCTGGGTTCATTCACTAAACCATAGTTTTGCCTAGCGCACATTTGACTAGTTTGTTTGCCAGAAAGGTCATGGGGGACCTTGTCGAAGGCCTTACTGAAATCCAGATACACTACATCTACAGCGGGCCTGTCCAACAGGCGACCCGCGGGCCGTACACGGCCTGCCAACCCCTTGCCTGCGGCCCGCTCAGCTTTTAAATTAAAAATAAAAATAGAAAATAAAATAAAATAATAATAATTAAAAAAATTACCCACTTCCGGGTTCCGGAGCAAGTATCGCGAGACTACGCCAGCCACACGGGATTTCGATCTCAACGCAGGCGTGATCTCGCGTTGAGATTGAAATCCCATGTGTAGTTGGCGTAGTCTCGGAAGACTACGCCAGCTACACACGGGATTTCAATCTCAACGCGAGATCACGCCTGCGTTGAGATCGAAATCCTGTGTGGCTGGCGTAGTCTCGCGATACTTGCTCCGGTTGCCGAAATCTCGGCTACTGAATCCCTGCGGCCCACACAGATGCGATTTGGTCGTCGCCTCTCTCGTGGTCCGGCTCTCTCTCGTGGTCTCTCGTGGTCCGGCTACTGGAAGGTAGGCTGAAGCAGAGGGCTGTTTTGCTGGGGTGGGCTCCTTCCTTCAATTCTTCCTTGCTTTAATTCTTGCTTTTATGTTATTTATTTGCTTTTATTTTATTTCCATGTCCCTTTCTGTTATTATTATATTTTATTAATGTGTATATTCCCTCCCTCCATCCATGTCCCTTTCTGTTATTATTATATATTTTATTAATGTATGTATATTCCCTCCCTCCATCCATGTCCCTTTCTGTTATTATTATATTTTATTAATGTATGTATACATCACTGATCACCTGGGGTGGAGCCGGGGGAGGGGGCGGAGCTGGGGAGGGGGCGGGGGAGGAGCGGAGGGAGGGAGGGGGCGGAGGCAGACCCTTTGGCCCCCCAGGTGATCAGTGACCGGAATTCTGGCCCTTGGGCCAGTAGAAGTTGGACAGCCCTGATCTACAGCATTCCCTGCTATCTGAAAAAGCTATCCAAGGTTCTGAACCCATTTGGGGACAGGATTCCCAAACCCAAAACAGATCTGCCACCACACTGCATAAAAGCCATCAGCTTCAGAGTCTGACCCTGTGACATTATAAATCTAGACGCATATACAGTAAATTGGCAAGGGAGTCTTGTGTGTGAGATACCTTTCCTTCCATTTTCTGCATGTCAGAATGTGGCTGGCAATCAGAACTTCTCTTGCCGAACCTTAGCCCGCCAATGACAACACTCCCGACATTAAATCAGCACATAACGCATATGCACACTCCTCAGGGCTTTCACCGAGCTCATCCTCCTCTCCTGATGTGGTATCTAGGGGCGCATTAAGACAAAGAGAGGAGCCAGGTCGAAGAAAGGGGCAGGCAAGTGAACCATGCAAAGGGCTTGACCTTTGTGGAGCTTTAAATAGAACAGCCTGTCTACAAACAGTGGTAATTAGCCCTTTCAAAATCCCAACAATGATTAAAATCTAAGGATCAGTATTGTGTCAGCAAACTTAGGAGAGCAGATTAAAAACCTAAGTGCTGCCTGCTTGCTGTTGTAAATGCTCACTACTGTTTAAAGACAGAATTTCCCCAAAAAGTTAAGAAAGTGCACAGAAGAAAAAGGGAATAAAACTTGCAAAAGTCTGCTGCTGAGATCTGGTGCTCCGTGCCTGGTTCAAAAACCAGTCTGAGTTGTGACCTATGTTTACATATAAGAAAAAGGATATTCTCTCCTGCAGCCAAGGAATCGGGGCTGGCCAGTTCTTTTTAATTCTGTAATACCAGGTTAAGTAGTCAAATGAATACTGCTAGTCAACTAGCCAATTATGGTCTAACTATCCCTTGTTTACAGTGAAGCGTAAAACCTGCCTTTAGAGTACAAAATATGTTGCCAAAATCACAATTTGTCCTTCATCCCATTCTGCAAGGCCTGTCTGTCTTGTACTGAGGTATGTGTGTGTATCCATCCATGCTCATACCCATTGGTTTATTTCAAATATGTGCTCTTGTTTACTTTTCAAAATTTACATAAATGTCAGCATTGTATAATGTCTATGTTAACAAAGCAGTGAGCAAAATCCATTGTATGTTTATAAAATATTATTGTTTAATTTGCGTACTTTAGGAATTCCAAATGTTGAGAACAGGAAGGAGGCCAAATACCATCTGTTTATAGCTCTGATGCATCATTATACTGTATGTGCACTGAAAATTAGAGAGGGTGGGAAATGCTTTCTTGGTCAATCCATTGTCTTTTCCACTCAGAATTGAGAAAGACTCCTGAATCACTGCTAGATCCTTGACAGCACTCCTTGGTAGGGTCTAAATTCTGACCAGATTGGCAAAATAATACAATCACTTCAGGATATGAGTTAATTGTAAACTCGAACTAGGATTACATGACTTCTCCCCATCCTTTTTCCTCCTGCAGCCTCTGCCATTTCTCATACTTGTTTCAGTCTGCAATGGGTTTTCTAAGAGAATAAGATTCAAATGCCACACAAAATCACAAGTATTAGGTGATATCTTGGTTGTCCAAGATAGAGATCAAAGGCTTGCAGGTATGGATTGTCATTGTTGTTAATGTGGTCAAGTCAACTTCAATTTATGGCAGTCCTAAGAATGATTGACCTCCAAATCACACTGTCATCAACAGCCCTAGACAGGTTTCGCAAACCTAAAAGTTGGAGCCCCCGGTGGTGCAATGGGTTAAACCCTTGTGCTGGTAGTACTGAAGGCCAACAGGTCGGAGGTTCAAATCTGGGGATAGTATGGATGAGCTCCCTCTGTCAGCTCCAGCTCCCCATGCAGGGGCATAAGAAAAGCCTTTCACAAGGATGGTAAAACATCCAAACATCCGGGCGTCCCCTGGGCAACGTCCTTGAAGATGGCCAATTCTCTCACACCAGAAGCAACTTGCAGTTTCTCAAGTCGCTCCTGATATGAAAAAAATCTAAAAGTTTGTACTTTTCGATTGTACTTTTAATATTTCTGTATTAATTTCCCTGCATCCCTCCAGTTTCTCCAAGGAGGTCAGGTCAGCGTACATTATGGCTTGGCCATCATCAATACAGACCAGTTTGTAGAACAAAATTTGACTACTTTCAACTTTAGGGCTGCTCCATGTGCCTCCAGGTCACTGGAGATTTCGATAGAAGCAGGGAAATCATTGGCTCCCATGTCAGAAGCATAATTGATCCATTCTGGGTATAAAGATGCTGTCCAAAGTCAACACATCACTGTCAACACATCTAAAACCAAACTCAACACATCACTGACAAGATACCAGCTACTATTGTAAGGAGTGCAAATCCAACTCACAGCAAATCCACAATCAGGAGTCTCAATATCAAACGTTCCAATGAAGATGGGTCAACAGTGGCAACTCTAGACATTCCCAGGGTGTGACATGGCTGCTGAGGAAGGAGTTAATTAAGTCCAATAATGTTAATGTATTTATCTACATAAAAACTACAGTGTTTCTTCAGGACATACTGTAGCGCACAGGATATCCTTCACCCAAAGGTTGGAAATTTTGCACAAGATTTATTATTATTTATGGTATTAGTACCCCGTAGCTTTTCACCCCTGCAGGGGGACTCAGCACGGCTTACATTTGCAGAACCACAGGCCGCACCACCACAATACAATATAAAAATACACCATATAATCAACATCATTAAAAAGCATTAAAAACGTTACATTAAAAACCACCACATACAACAATAATTAAAGCCATCAAGTGGAACACATTGTCAGTCCAGTTAAGTCCAAAGTGTCAATCCAGTCAAATCCAAAGGTACAATTTACATCTGCTGCCCAAAGGCCTGGTCCCAGAACCACAACTTTAGCTTTTTTCTAAAAGCGAGGAGAGATGGAGTCGATCTTATTTCATTTGGGAGTGTGTTCCATAGGCAAGGGGCCACCACTGTTGTCGAGGCCAACAGTTCTCAAGCCGCAGGTCGTTCCGCGAGTGAACAGGTCCCAACTTCAGCACGCACGCCTGTTCCCGGGTGGAAACCCACACGTCTTTTCCCTAAGCCCCGCTGGAGTCTGTCCAAGAGGGTTCTTTCTCTTTCTGACCTGTTCCCTATTTCCCCTGAATTTTTATATTTTTTCTCTCTCTCTCCTCCCGCTTCCCGGGCGCCTTAAGACTGCGAGGAGAGCTGTGTCCAAGGGAAAGATGCGGTAGCTCAAGCGGCAGGGCCAAGGCCGGTTGGGACGGGAGTCCCGGGTTCGGGACCCCCAAAGGGAGGAAAGGAACTTGTTTTTGTTTTACATTCTTTATCTTTATTCTCCTCTTTCCCCCTCTCCCCTCACTCTTGGGACGTCTCTGAGCTCAGGAAGAAAAGTTTTGAGAAAGGAATTGGCCTATGAAGCAGGGGGCCATATCTGTTTGTGTTGGGCTGACATCAGGAAAACAGAAATCATAATAAAGGTTCATCCCTGTATCTGTGCATCTGTACTATATTGTTCCCATGTCTCCCTTAACCCCTTGTAACCCTTCCCTTCCCCTCCTTGCCCTTGGTTAAGAAAGATTGCCTTGAGGGTTTAAATTGGTTAAGAAAGATTGCCTTACTATGTTTTGTCAAGAGGAAATGCGACTGCGCCCTGCTCCCGAAATCTTTATGGATCACCATTATTCATATTGCATGCGCTTTCTGATGGAAATCTTGTTATGGATAAGCTAAGCTCTTGACTTAAGCCCCACGTTTCATCAGTCCGGAGACGGGTTTAACGTCTAACTAAACTCGTCTTTGGAACCTGGACAATAAAAGTTTGCTCTTCACAGCGGGTGTCCCAGCTGGCTTCAGCCCCCCCCCCCCCCCGACGAAATTTCAGGGTGGTCCGCGAGAAGGCTTACTGGTACATTATTTAAACTGTTATGTGCATTTATATCATGATCTGATCACCATGCTCATTATATCCCACATTCATGGGGTTATTGGGATAACAATACAAAAGGTTTGCTAGAGTAGATCCTCTTCCACCCAGTCTCCGCCCCCTGAACCAAACTCAACCCCCCCCTCCCCGAAACAAAATCTTGGCTGTAGCAAAGATGTACAGCTCCAAAACATTGCCAGAGATCTTGAGGAGCCTTCTTTGAAAAAGAGACCTTCTGAAAACGTTGCTTTGTGGAAGCGCAATGCAGTGCCCTCCATGCTGAATGCAAGGTGTGCTTGCTTGCTTAACTCAGGGATATGTCCTTTGTTAAGTCACTAAGAAGATTTGCCTTCCAAGCCCACATTAATTAGCTCGCATGTCAAGTCCTGTAGATGTCTTTCTACCTTGAAAAGCAGGAGATTCCCTGAGAAATGGGCTTAAACTTCCTAGTAAGGCCTGCAATGCTGAATACCCAGATTAGAGGCTAGCTTTGTTGTGCTTACAGAGGGGCAACCCAGCTGCAGTTTATCCTACTATTGCTAATGATGCTCGGAGTGAGGGAGGTGGCCTGTGGATCTCACATATGGGGTCTCTTCCCTAAGGAGGAGGAATAATAGCTGCTACTCAGGTGGCATATGGGACGATAAGAGCAGATCTGCCATTGTGCTCCTGCCTGCTGCATGGTGACTCTGGGGCCTTCCGTGCGATACAGTTTTCAAGGTACAATTGTGAGCAGAGCTGCATACCTTCCTCAACCACAGAGGAACAGATGTACAGGTGGAAAAATCCCACAGCAGACTGGTTGTGTTCCAGCCCTGGCAGAAAACACATCTGTGGATGCAAGGCACAAAACATTGTGTTGTGTAGCTCTCACTTGTGTGCTGCAGTCACTCAACCCCAAGCACTGCACACAGCATTGCAGGGGCCCTCACCTGACTTTCCCCCCAGGTAAGTCTTTTGTTTCTGCTGTTACATTTTAATTACAGCAACTTGAATTATTTAGCTTCATTCATTTAGAAAGATAAGGTCTCTTTTGCTATGATGCACTGAATTGGAGCTGAACATCCTTCAATAAGAGGGGCGAAACACCCAACTCTCTCCTATCCAAGTTCAGACTCTTCATTACTTCCACTTACATCCTGAATCAATGGGTACTAGATTTTCCCCATCTGGTGAACAATAAAATGCCCCACAAACGTTTCCTAGGACCAACAGCCTTTATTCTCTATGAACGACTTATTTAACTTAACTAAGGAACCTCTCCTCGCCCTATCCTCTGAAACATGATAGAAACAGCATTCTAGGATAAAAGAAGAAACAGGTTTTCACATGTTTAGTGATGGTTATATTTTATTATTTAAATAGACCTTCTCGTTACCCTATTTTATAAAAAGCCCAATACATTTTGGCCCCCATATTATTGAGTAGTCTTTTTCAAGGGATACACATGCAAAAATGTCTGGAGTTACTGAAAATCTCTCTCCATATACTGGACTGTTAATCTGAGAAAACACCTATCTAGGAACTTCTACATTCTCCATGATGACTTAATGGTCAACTCCCACCAGATGTTAAGCACAGAAGCACAGGGATCTGTGATCAGGGTTCAGATCTGTGAATAATCAACTCCTCAACGGCCAACAGTACTGCTAAAACCCAACTCTGTTAGAACTTTCTGTGCACATTCAAATCAAGCTTTTTCTGTTCTAAAGCAAAGTCTGAAGTCAGTTCTCCTGGTAACCCTATTACATAATTGTTTAAACAGTAGATGTCAGGGTGGAATCCAAATGAGGATCCCTAATCGAGACAAGACTGAGGTGCTCCTGGTCAGTCATCCAGATAATCCAGATAAGACCGAGGTGCTCCAGGTCAGTTGAAAGGCAAATAAGGGTAGAGGGATTCAACATTCCCTCTGAAGAAATAGAGGATTAAATCTGGGACTGTATTCTCAAGCTTTATGGTGGCCAGGAGTGCATTCGCACAATTAATAAACACAAGGTGCTAGCTGCATCTATTGTGTGATACTGGCACTGGCTACTGGGACTACCTCTTCCTGATGGCCTTCTGTCTAAGTACTAGCTTGTCTTGATCCTGAAATTGGAATAGATTGGGTGGCAAAATGTATATAAACATCTCAACAAAGGATTCTCCCAGGCAGTAACAAGCCACACCTAAAAATGTCAGGTTATCAAATGCTAATAAAGGTGGCCAATTGAAACATTCAACAGACAATAGTTCTTTCTCCCACCCTGAACTTTCCACAGATATGTAAACCCAATTTTTCTATTTTTCAATAGACTTCACAACCTCTGAGGATGCCTGCCATAGATGCAGGCGAAACATCAGGAGAGAATGCTTCTGGAACATGGCCATACAGCCTGAAAAACCTACAACCCAGTATATAAATCTTGCTGGAAGAGATAGTTTGGTGGACTGATACTTGACATTTCTATTCAGCCAATATATTCACTAGATTACTTTGGGCCAATCACTTTCTCCAAGTCTGACCTACATGACAGTTTTGGTGTGGAGGAAAGGCAGGATATAAATCAGTTTCATGCATACAAAGGTGTACTGTGGTGCTATGGTTTGGGTGTTTTAGACTCCAGGGGAGCAAGGTTCAAATTCTCCCTCAACCATGAAAACCCATTGGTGACTTCGAGCATGCACATCTCTCAGCCTTAGAAGAAAGCAATGGCAAACAACTTCTGAATAAATCTTGCCAAGACACCCTACCATTGTGTCACCATATATCAGAGTTGGCATAAAGGCACATGATAACGCAGTATACACATACATTTATTTTAAAAATAATAACAAGTCAACATATCCAGACATGGCAATTAACTTGGAATACAAGTCTGTAAAGGAATATTGACACGACAGTTTCTGCTCATAAGCCTGGCTCATCATAATATCCAGCAGCAGTGAATAGCAATCTGTTTGCATACCCTGTAAGGGGCTAAACCTAGCCTAGATTTGTCTTCTGACTAGTCACTGCTAAACAGCATTTAGGATGACTTGTGATGAAGTGCCAACAGCTGAAAGCAAGCTGGGTACAGCCTGAAAAATCATGGACATATGATATGGACTGAAGCAACTTGAAGGGGGGTTCAGTTCTTTCTGGGACTCTTGAGGAAGACAAAGTTTAAGACAGATACGAGAAAGTGGAATGAGAGAGGTGGAGAGCTGAAAAAGGCCATTTTCCTATATTGAAATGACTTTTCCTCTAGATTGTTCCTAGAAGCATCTGAATCTCTTTGGAACTGCAATTCACAGCCGCCTGATAGACAATACAACAACTGAAGCTTTTTTAGCTACCAATTCATTAAATCATTTGGAGATATTTAAACAGAGGTTACATGACACCTTTCAGAAGTGCCTTAGCCACAGTAAATATGTTCTATTATATATTCCAAATGATAGCTGCAATCCTGATTTTAGCAACCATCCCATATTTTAGCTACTTTTAAAATGCCCCTGTTTCTCTTTCTTTTCTCCCAAGGGAACAGAAAGGAGGTGGGGGTTCAAAACTTTCAATGTTATGTTAATCACATTGATATGGTCAGATTAAAAATAGGACAGGTTTTTACTGTAGATTAAGGAATTTCAGCAGATGATAAGCAAGAACTGCCGAAATTCCTTGTTCTATGCAATATTAAAGGCACAAGAACTCTGTTTTTTCACCTAGCAATGCTATTACATAATCATTTAAAAACAAACTAAATTTAGGGCTGGGGATTCAAATCAGAAACACATCATGGGAAAAGAGAGCATTTAAACCATTCTATTCAATGCAACTTTGATTGAGATTGGGGTCCCTCGCTCCTGTTGTTTGCAACAAGAAGAGGGTTATTACTATGTAAGTATAATTTAATGAAGTAGTAATTTTGACAAACTAGAATTTGTTATCTGGAGAAAAGAAGAGCAATTATAATTCTTAGATGGAATTTGGACTAAGGTTTTCACTCTGATATACTCCCAAGTCATTTGCTGTGCATGGGAATGTAGAGAATTCACCAACAAGTATTTTTTCATACAGCTTTCTGATCATACTTGATTCTAACTTGGTAATTCATCTCTAAAAACCTTGAACTTCTCTGAGTCCCAGTTTTGGGATAAAAATGAGCCCCAATTTTGGGATAACACCCCATACAGCTTTGGCTCTTCATGTGTTTTGGATTTCAGCTTCTATGCTCCTTTATCACTGACCATGCTAGGTATGCCTGATGGAATTTGTAGTATAAACCAACAATAAGACCAAAGATTCCTTGTCCCAGTTCAGATCTTGTCATCTTGGAGCTTTGATACTGTAATATGCTATATGTGGAATGGGTCAGTTTACAAAAATTACTAAAGGGGGAAAAGTTTGGTTGTCATGCTCACATGAGACCATTATCTTCCAGACCATTATCTTTCAATGCAAATTCATGTGGACAATTTCAACAGGAAGGAAGAAACCATGAAAATGAACAAAATCTGTCTACCAGTATTTTTTAAAACTCTAACATCATAACAGTAAATAAAGACAGGGGAGCTCCAGACAAGAAACAATCAGGGACAAAGGATGCTCCTAGGCAGTAAGAAGCCACACCTTGAAAACTGCCAGGTCATTAAATGCTAATCAAGGCAGCCAATTGAAACATTCACACCTACCTACAACAGACAAGAGTTATTTTTCCCACCTTGGACAATCCACAGATATATAAACTCAATTTTCCTAGTTTCCAACAGACCTCACAACTTCTGAGGATACCTGACATAAATGCAGGCAAAATGTCAGGAGAGAATGCTTCTAGAACATGGCCATACAGCCCGAAAAACCTACAACAACCCAGTGGTTCTGGCCATGAAAGCCTTCGACAATACATTCCACAGATATATAAACCCCATTTTCCTAGTTTCCAACAGATCTCACAACCTCTGAGGATACCTGCCATAGATGCAGGAGAAACGTGAGGAGAGAATGCTTCTGGAACATGACCATACAGCCTAGAAAACTTACAGCAACCCAAATTAATTTTATTGGTTCTCCAATTCACATTGTTGTCTATCCCGTAATTAATCTAGGTTTGCATGAAAGAGGTTTGGTGATTTGGAGTGGGGGGCGACGGGTAGGCTGAAAAACAGTGACTGAACCAGCATTACCCAGCAGAATGCATAGGTGAGGGGAGAAATGTGAGCCCACTTCCTCCCTGATCCATGTTCAGCACTATGCACTATCCCACACTGGTTGTTTGGTCTTGACCTATAAATGACTGGAGCTCAATTAGGAAGCCATCTTCCTTTCCACTGAAATCTCTCTAAGATAAACTGAGAATGCCCTCTGGACTATTCCATCTGTGTGTCAAGTGTGGTGATGAAGGCAAGGCACATATGGAGGCCTTCTCAGTGACAGCTTCGCAGTAATAAAATTCCTTCCTCTTGGAGACTCGCCAATGTCCGTGCCTGAGCGTTTCTCCAGAAGCACGGGCGAGCTGTTTGTGCTGAGTTTTAAGAACGGGAAAACTGGGAAGGACTTGGATCTCCCTGTCCCTTTTCTCTGGTCTTCATGACAGCTGTGGCGGGGTTTTTTTTTTAGGACACCTAGTTTGAGAATTCAGCCACATAACTTGAGTGCCTGTTATAAGGTGAGAGAAATACTCAAGCGAAAAGATAATCATTACCTTGGAAAAAAGAGCATCTTCAGACAGAGTGAAGGTATTTGAATGTCAAATGTATGGAGAAAGAACGGATCCTGGTGGCTATTACTCAGGTGTACAATTCTGGCAGTGGGCATGAAGTAAAGGGATTACCTATGTGGAGTAAGACAGGAGCTTGGCTTACACGCAAGGAGGTCAAAGGGCTCAAGGAGCTTGTCTGGGCTAAAAATGGACCTTGTGTGGAAAGATGGTAGATGAAACAGAGGTGTGCTTTGGATTACAGTGTGCTTATATGAACCAAGACGGGCCCAAGATTCAGTCTTGGTATCAGTGCTCATTGCTAGTGCATATTTAAAATAAATTCTACTGTTTTCAATGGGGTTTCCTTCCAGTAGGAATATTTATTTACCACATTTTAATCCCACCCTTTTCAGCTCAAAGGCAACTCAGGGTGGTGTACAGATTGGCAACAATTAAATTCCATAACATACATACATATCAATTAAAAACAGTTATAATCACATAATAAAATCCATATAAAACAACTTAAAACAAATATAATCAATGTCTACCAGTTCAACTCCTTATCCATTTACATCATCTAAGCCATTCCGTGTTCATTATTCCATCATACAGTGTTTGTCCAATTATGCCATGTTTCTGAAGGCTTGCACAAAGAGCCAGGTTTGTACACTTTCCCAAAAGGTCAGGAGGGAGGGGGAGCAATCTAATATCCCTAGGAAGGAAATTCTACAGCCAAAGGGCCACCACTGAGAAGGCCCTGTCCCTCATTCCTGCCAAGCATGGTTTCCCTATGCCATACATCACAGTGTTTAGTTTCCACACTTCTTACCATCTTGGTTTTTCTTTTCTGGATATATTCCAGCCTGTCAACATCCTTTTTGAATGGTGGCACCCAGAATTGGACACAGTATTTCACTGGAGATCTGTTGTAGTTCAGCCAACTGTGGATGATGATGATGATGAGGGATTTGGGGGTGCATGGTCTACAGTGCTTGATGCTTCTGGAAGTGCTCAGACAGAAGGGATGTTGGAACAGGATGGTGATTCATCCCCCTCCATTCTCCTAACCAGAGAATTACCATCCTGTTCTAACATCCCTTCTGTCTGAGCACCTCCAAAAGCATCAGGCCCTGCAGGCCCTGAACCCCCAGACCCCTCATCATCATCATCATCATCAGCTGGCTGAACTACAACAAGATCTGCCTAAAGCAGAATAGAGTGGCAATACTATTTCCCTTGATCTAAACACTGTTCTCCTCTATGTTGCCTAGAATTCATTGGCTTTTTGGCCACCACATCACACAGTTGACTCATGTTCAGTGTGTGACTCCTAAAGCCTTTTCACATGTATTGCCTTTCAAACAGGGTATTGCCCCTTATATATTTGTGATTTTATCTTTCTTGCCTAGATGTTGTACCTACATTTCTTCCTGAATTAATTAATTAAGTTTATTTTGGCCTACCTCTCCAATCTATCAAGGTCATTTTGCATTCTAATCCTGGGATCCACATTATTCCCCTACTCTGTCATTTATACAGATAGTTTATTATACTGTCATTTATACTGGGCCTAGGACAGTGGCACCCCACTAGCCACATCTTCCCAGGTTGGAGAGAAACCACAGGTGAACTCTCTAGGTTTGATTTGTCATCTGGTTATAATCACTTGGATTTTCCAGAATTTTTATGTGAAATTCCAAGCACTTTCTTCTTTAACCACATTCAGAAAATCTGCTATTCCAGCCTTAAAGATTTACGCTCTGCACAGACATAACTGAATTATTTGGGAAATATTAAAAAACACCAGCCACAGACAGTGTTGGTGCATCACTGCTCTGCCTGTCTAATGTGCAATAGAAGGAACAGTCCTGGCAGCAGGCACAAGCAATACGATCCCATTGTATTACTGTTTGATGCAAGAGTATGTTTGATCAGTTACCAGCAATGAATATCATATCACATCAAACAATATGATACAGTCTCATTGTATGGAATTATGGCTGCTGTCAATCAGGCAGTCTTCTGCTCCTTTAACTGCCACCTTTGGGGAATAGAGTAAAATGATAGCAACACATGCATTAATAAATAAGCGCGCACACAAATTCCATGCAAACCTGTTGAGATTTTGTTATTCTTTTGTTTCTGGCTTTCCCTGCTTTTCTTTTTTCATTTTTCTTCCTTTTAATGCACAAGCACAAGCACACAAAGTGAACAAGAGTCCACCAGAGGATTGCAGTATAAGAATACATACAGAAATATATGGGCAGCCCTACTATTGAAGCAGTGAGATTCCTGATGCTGGATATATACTGCCATATAATCCAGTTAAACTGGATTATATGACAGTGTGGACACATATAATACATTTCTGTGTGTTTCAAGCTGCATTATATGAGTCTATACTGACCAATATAATGTAGTTCAAACTGCAGGGGAAGTTGCCAGAAAGCAGTAGATGGCCACTGCCCTGCCACTCAACTATTCTTCAGCTCTGTGGCCATTCCCTTCTCCTGGAGGATAAAATGTATATATGCCAGATAGCATACTTTAAACTAGAGGTCCCGAAACTAAGGTCTGTGGCATAATGTAAAATAAACCATGTGTAGTTCACATTTGGTCAGCCCACACACTGCCACACAGATGAACAATGAATAACAAGTAGTTTACTCTTCATAGTTCAGAAAAACATATATACAATGTGATCAGTTGTATCAACTCACATAATGTTCTTATATGAGAGATTTAAAATAGTATTTCTTTGTCCATGTAGATAAACTCCCTTAGCAGCTCATGAAGCAAGAACATGCTCCAAACTCTGTCTCTCTGTCTCTCTCGGCTTCTTTCTCTGCTATTCTAAACACCTGCATAGCTCAAGCCTGAACAAAAATGTAACAGTATCCAAAAGTCCCAGGCTCAGCCTGCTCCCTGGGCATAGCCCGACCAATCAGCTTCATGCATATTGTTTTACAGTTCTCTCTCTCTCTCTCTCTCTCCTCTGTGTGTGCGTGTGTGTGTGTGCATGTTTGTCACACACAGACACAGACACACACCGATTCCTTACATGCTCCAACAAGGTCTGTAGGCCAGATGCGGCCCTCCAAGGTTATTTACCTGCCCCCCACCCTAAACATTAGACTTAAGTTCACCCTAAATCTGAAATGACTTGAAGGCACACAACAAAAATTTTAACTAACTTCATTATCTCATCAGCCAAAAGCACACTTCCCATTGAAATACTGGTAAGCCGATATTGGTTAAAATTGTTCTTTGTTTTAAATATTGTATTGGTCTTTAATTCTTTTTGCACTACAAATAAGATATGTGCATAGTAATTTGTTCATTTTTCCCCTAAACTATAGTCCAGCCTCCCAGCAGTTTACGGAACCGTGCACCAGCCCTCAGCTTAAAATGTTTGAGGACCCCTGCATTAAATTGACCTGCTGCCTTCAGGGATTTTTGAAGACCCAGTCCCATTGTCAGTGTTGACAATTCAATGGACATTTGCACTTGGAAGGGGAGAGGGTGTTCTGTTGACATTAATCTTAGTCAGCAAAATACAGTGTATTTGGGCAAAGGTTGTAGGTAGAGTGCATTATAGCTCCAAAAATGAATACCTTTACCACCACCACCTCCTCCGTGCTATTAGCCCGCATTTCCCCATTCTGGGACTCAAGGCAGCTTACATTGCTCAATGCTATTCAATTATGGGAGTCAAGGCAGCTGAAAATAATCATACACAAGTTAAAAATAAATAAACATCAAATAAATTATGATCTTACAATTAAAAAGGACAAAGAGTGAAGCAGCAAATTAGGAGTCCCAGAACTCCGGATGGCAAGTTACTTTCTTACCAACAGCAACGTGGACGTGCGGGCACAGGAACGAGAGAACGAAACAATTGACTGTTGAAAGTGAAATCAAGTTTATTGAAATTTAACACCAGCTGGTGGGGTTCACCCACAGAACAAGCTGCTCTGGGCAAACGGCCCCTCACATACTAAGAACATTCCTTAAATACCACTCATGGCGGCAGATCTTTTTCCCCGCCCTCCTTCATCAGTCTGCATTGGCTGGTGTATCAGAACATATTTCATTATCCAATTGAACACAATATTTCAGTAGCATCACATCATTATCTGGCTTCTATTTGTTAGAACACTGTGGCGCACTAAGAAATTCATTCCCACAGTACATTATCAGCTCTAGCCAGTGTGTCCTTGCTTTGTAACAAATCTACAGAAGCTTTCCCTGGGCGTCTGCCAGAGAGAAAGCTATGCTTGCCATGCGCAGCTTCTAACCAATCCATAACAATGTAAACAAAGCAGCATGTTAGACTGAGGCCAATCAAGGCTTTGTTATCACTGAAGACACATGATGTTCTTTTGGCAAATCACTGCCTGCGCCTGAGGTACCAATCAGGGTACAGCATTTACGGCTTGAATGCTAGTATGATTTCTAGCACAGGAAGCCAGCTATTCTAAAGCCTCTGCTTGTGCATCACTTTCCTCTGACTGTACTCCTGCACAAAGCCTCAACTCTGCTTTATTCCTCTCTTTTTCTTTGTAAGTAACGCTGCAAGAAGTTACTTACACAGCATGCTTGGACCCCTCAAGACGTGGCCCAATTTACCTTCCAATCACGTTTTGCAACAGCTTGCACAGTTTTGATCGCATTTGTTGATTCCTTCACTGTAGATGCACAACATTTCAGAATCAAAGGTAAGCAGCATAGCACTATCATTACAGAACAGAAAACCATGATGATTAGCATAACAACTGATCTTATCCAACCAAAATTGGGCAGCCAATTCGTTAGAAAACTCCAGAAATCACTTGGAGTTTCGTATGTCTTCTGCACTTGGCTTGCCACACTCTGAATCTTCTCCACATTAACCTCAATCTCGCCTGACATGTTTATATAGTGACAGCACGTTGTGTTTAGCCATACACACAAGCCACCTTGCTTTGACAGAAGGTAGTCAAGTGCAATCTTTTGCTGCATTACCATACCAGCTTGGTAATATACGACTATGTGAAGAGTGGACATCCCAGCAGCTGAGTCATTCGCCAATGACTCCAGGCCATATGATAACACACGTAACTGTCTAATATTCCATGCGACTCCCAGGCGGGGTGATGCAATCGCAAAAGCCCTTTGAATTCCAGTAAGAAATGTCTTGTCCGGATCATATCCATACTGCTGAATCGACTCGGTCGACCGCTTCTGGATATGCATGTATAGATTAGTAACTGGGGTTAATTTTGGGTACACTCTCAGCCCCCCTGGCCTTAACATACCCAGGGTACACGTTCCACCCCAAGCCACAGGTAAAACTGGGCCAGCCCAAGTCCCACAAATCCATAAAATGCCTTGGGGAAGTTCTGTCGCACGCTCACCTGGGCGGCTGGCTGGCAGATTCTGTACTAAGTTGACAATAGCATCCTGTTGATGATTTCCATACAATATGTGAGTGCACTTTGACTCCTCCCAAACCCAAGTCCAAATGCCTTTCCTCTTTTGACCACAGTGTGGTCTGTATCTGTCATGTATAGTAATAGTATAATTGCACGCGGGGTAGGACCCTAGCTCAATTCGCTTGAAGAGCTCATATCTTCCATGCTTTTGACTCCCTGTCTCATATATTGTCCCATCGTTCCTCCATCTGAAGCACAGCGGTGCTTCCAATGCAGGGGAACGGTGAGTGAGCATAAACTGAGTCTCGTCTGTGTTTCTTTCTATGAGTGCTGGCTTACCCTTGATGTTATTCCAATCTTGTAACGTCAGCACAGCACTTGGTACAATTGGCCACCCCTGTCTATGACTAGA
>JARBWK010000002.1:137555909-137694338 GCA_030556195.1 Anolis apletophallus | reverse complement strand
CTTTTCCAAACCTGTGCTCTAAACCTGGAAATCCCACAGTGCTGTTTTGACTAATAACAATGCCAATGAGCTTACAGGAATTGAACTCACCATGCTTGCCTAATTCATCTTGTACCACACATCAGAACTAGAATTCATTATCACACTTTAAAAACAGTTCACTGAATGAAATACCAATTCTCGTTGCTGCTTGGTTTTCACAAAAAGGAAATACGAGAAATAAATAAAATAAATAAACTACTTTTGCACTTTGAACTCAGTTTGCGCCAATGGAAGTCCGGGCCTGTCCAGACAGTACCTTTATCCCAGGAGCTTCCACAGCAAACAGGAGGGTAACCAGGTGGCATTCCATGTAAACGTGGAAGCAATTGCTACAAAAGGCAAAAAAAGGGAGATTTCCAGATGTGGAAATATTGCGGTTTTGAGCCCAATATGCGGATTACATGTCTGTATGTTCCTGCAATTGGAAATCACGGGATTTTTTTATCTGGGTTCCCGGGTTTTAGATATTTGTCCCTGATTGGTCGGTTACTAAAAAAGAAGGTGACACTTGAGTAGAAGGCTCATACTTTCTTTGTGTGCCATAAACTTCATGAAAGGTGTAGAGTGCACATTTCACTGGACAGGACAAAGTTGTGCCCCCCTAGTCAATGTTGTACATCTTTTCAGAAGAAGAGCAATCAGGAACAGCCATCTATAACCCAGGAACAGCACCCTGTTGTTTGATGTCACAAGTACACAACCAAATCTGTCTGGACAGATGGCCAGGCAGCCAGGCTCTACAAAGTGTCAATAATGACAAGTTCTGTTCCTGCCTTGAAAGTGTGTGTTCCTGTTTGATTGTGCCATGCTGACTTGGGCAAAAGTGGTCCTACCATGTAAATTTTCTGTGGCAGATACTTCATGAAACATCTGCAAAGAACAGTTTCTCTGGCCAAGATAAAGACTGGACCTTTTGCAGTGATTTGCTGCAGTCATTCTCCATATATCCGCAACTTGAGAGTTTTAAAAAAACAAAACGCCAAAGTTTCTGGTTGAAGTCCCACGTTGGCCATTTTGGGAGCTTCTAAATCTCACAACAAAACATCATGTCTGGACAACGGAGGCATAAATCCGGAGACCAACAGGTCTGTATGTCAACCTTTTCTGAAGTTTCTGGTATTTTTTGCACCTGTTTAAAACCAGTAATTTAGTGCTGTCTGGAAATGCGCTAAGCTAAGGGAAAAGTAGGAAAAATGAGAGGCAGAGAAAGAAAATGGGACACTTTAAAAGCAGCTGAAAAAGTGGGATTACGGAAATCTGCCAAATTGGGACAGATGAAGTGTACGACATTAATCCAGCTCCTCCTGTTTCCATTGTCCTCCTTCAATGTCACCTGCTGGAAGCTTGTCGAGATCAGGGCATTGGTTTTTGTTTTTGTTTTGCTTTCATTTATTCTTGGACTGTATTCTATAAACTAGAGCACATGGTTGGTGCTAAGGAAATAAATAAGAAAGAGGTAGTAGTTCACATAAGGTCTGAACCAAAGAGTAGAAACATTACAAACCCCAGGATCCTGCTATATTAGCCCCAATAAAAGAAGTTTCTCAAACTCGGGTTTGTATCAGGCCTTCATCTGCATCTCACCCACTGCAGTCTGCTGCCGAGCTGACTTTGGCTTCTCAGGAATACAAGAGCCTGTCATATTGCCATCTTCAGCTGTCACGTTGTCATCAGGCATCCCAGACTATTGGGGGTCAGCATTCAAAGAGAACCCTTCTAGCAAGCTGGGGTTTCTTTTCAAGCTCCAGCTCAAGTGTGAACCCACTGTGCTGCACCTTATTGCGTGGAAATTGTTAATTTGGGAGAATGCGCTCTGCCGTATTCTGATCTTGCCTGATCATTCAAGCTGTGTGCAAAGAGATCTGCCAAAAGAAGGTTGAGTGGCAAACGTTTGCCAAGATGACGCTGTGGCGTGGTGTGTCTACTGCTGCCTCTTTGGATAACTTTAACCCAATGAAGCACTCTTGCCGTGTGTACCCAAATGCCGCACAGGAGCCCCACTGGAAGAACAAATAAAATCACCAACGTGCAGTCTTAGTAGGGAAAGGTTCACTGTACAGATATAAGACATATGAGAAGAAGCAAAAGTGGCTTTGTGGAAGCTCCCCTTCTTTTCTTCAAATATATTGTTCACAGCAGTGCCTTCCTCCGGAGGTGATCATACCTCCAAGGGCTCCTTCTGCTCAAGAAGTATTTGCCTAAGTGTTCTGGCCAAGTTCCAGTCTGGGATAATTATGCTCAACCTAATTTATGAGTTCTGTTTGGGATGTTTGTACTCTCCAAACAGCATCTCATTCACTGTACTGTATTGGGCAATGCTGTGAACACTTAGAAGAAGGTAAAGGCAATTCGACTTAGATATACAAAAATGAGACTTTAATGGTCTCTGATTTGTGAAGCCATTGCGAGTACAGCAATTATGGGGCCAGCATTGTTAGAAGGTGAACTGAAACAGAAATAAAAGCGGGTGTGTGTGTTTCACTTAAGATTATTTGTAGACATTTAAGTGGTATTAAATCAGGCTGCAGTGGAGCTGTCACAAGGCCTTGTCACGGTAACGAAGGGCCTTCCTGGAATATCAAGGCAGAAAATCCCACATTATCTGCTTTGAACTGGGTTATCTGTGTCCACACAACCATATATTCCAGATAATGTGGGATTTTATTCAGCTGTGTGGAACGGGCTAAACCCTTGTATTAGGATGTGGCTAAAAAGTGTCTCCTAGGGCAGATCTAGACAGCCCCTTCATTGCGGAAACTTCTGCAATAAAAAGGGGGATGTCCAGACAACGTTCTGAAGAACCCGGAATTAATTCGCCACAAACCAGGAAAAACCTGGTTTGCGGTAATTAATTTGATAGTGGGTTTATTGCAGCAGCTGCAGAGCTGTTTGGGCTGGAAGTCAGCCTGAAGAAAACAGAAGTCCTCTACCAGCCCGCACCACAGGAAGAACACCACCATCCCCACGTCAGCATAGGCAAATCTGTGCTTAAGTCCATTCAGCAGTTCATCTACCTGGGAAGCATCATCTCTTCAGATGCCAAGATTGATAAAGAGATAGATCACAGATTATCAAAGGCATATAGTGCATTTGGAAGACTTCACAAAAGAGTCGGGAGCAACTAGCACCTGAGGCAAAGCACCAAAATCAGTGTGTACAGAGCTATCGTACTGTCTATTCTCCTCTATGGGTCTGAAACATGGGTCACCTATCACCAACACCTACGACTCCTCGAACGCTTTCATCAGTGCTGTCTTTGCACAATCTTAAATATACACTGGACCGACTATGTGACTAATGTTGCTGTCCTTGAGCAAGCAGGGACCACCAGCATGAAGGACATGCTATTGAGAACACAGCCGCGCTGGGCAGGGCACGTCTCTAGGATGGAGGATCACTGCCTCCCAAAGATACTACTTTATGGTGAACTTGCCACGGGTCAGCGCAAGAGAGGCGCCCCCAAAAAGAGATATAAGGACTCTCTGAAACAACACCTCAAGCTCGGTCGAATTGATCACCAACAATGGTCCATCCTGGCCTCACATCGGGAGGCATGGAGATGCACTATCCACAATGCTGCGACCTCTTTTGAGAAGACACGCTGAATGGTTCTCGAAGAGAAACGGCAATGCAGAAAGAACCGCAACTTGGAAACAACATCACCCAAGGAGACTTTCTGCAACCGAACTTGCCTATCTCAAATTGGCCCTTTTAGTCATCAATGTGCTTGTAAAAAGCTTGGGATTAGTCCTTCCTAAGAATCTTCGTTCGCGAAGTAATGCCGAGAAAAGGGTTTATTCTGTGCCTTCTGCAGTTCAGACAGTATTCCCACAGTTTTCTGGGCTAAATTAGCCTGGAAAACTGTGGGAATACCAACCCCCTCCCCAGAAGCCTCCTGAAACCCAGTAAAAAAGGGAAAGAACTCACCTGGCCTCCATGGGACGGCTTCCAGAGTTCTCCTAGCATGTACAAATGATGTGCCAGGGGAAAGGGGGGGAGGAAAATCACTTCTGGGGACTTCTGGGGAGGGGATTAAGTGTTCCGGTGTTGTACTGGGAAGTCCCAGTACAACATTAACTTTAGAAATGAAGCTTACTGGGAAGTCCCAGTACAACATCTGGACACCCAGCATGTGTTTTTTCTGGGGTGAGTGTAGATGGGCCCCCAGGAACGCAAATACTCCTGGGATAACAGCCTGTCTGAAAAGGCCCCAGGCCACCTGGTACTTCAACACTATGCTGGGCAATCCATATAGGCTGAACAAGTTTGATCACATCCAAAACCTTTCACACTACTTTTGCATTACTCTATAACTGGTTCAAATTGACTCATTGTTTTGAGGTATAACTTTAGGTTATTTTTTAAAGAAAGTATTGGTGTAGTCATTAAGTAATGTTCAGGTTTTCTGGATAAAGCATTAACTTTAGAAATGAAGCTTACCATTTTATTGGACAAATAATTCAAAAGTTTCTTCCATGCAGCTGAATAAAATCCCACATTATCTGCTTTGGACTGACATATATGGCAGTGTGGACTTAGATAACCCAGTTCAAAGCAGATATTGTGGGATTCTCTGCCTTGATATGTGTGGAAGGGCCCTAATAGGTTGGCTTCTACTGAATTCTCATTCACATACAAATAAAAATGTAGTCATTTTTCTAACAGTATGCTCTCTTCCTCTGATTACCTACATGCAAAGAACTCTGCATATGTTCTGAAGCCGTCGATTCTACATGGTTAGGTATCACATTACTAGCTGACCTAGACCCCATTTGCACTGACACTGTAATGTGGCTTCGAGACAAGTTGAAACCGCAGTGGGCAGAAAATGCACACTGCCAATGTGTGCTGCAGTTGGCATTAAAAGTAATATAGAGCACTAAAACGTTGCAGGAAAGTCTGACTTAAAAAATGAAATGCATTCCACCAGATCCCAATATATCCCAGTTTCAAGGCAAAGTTGACTCTGCAAAATGTGAAACACACTGAAGACACCTGCCCTTGCTGAAGCACATTATAGACTACAGTAAAAAAATCCCAAAGGGCAAATCTGGGCAGTACAGGGCTAATTGAACCACTGCGAAGGGCAATTTATTACCCCCTTCCTAACTGCCACTTTTCCTTTCATCCTCACCTCCTATGCCTCTGAAGCACTGGTGCACATCTTTTCCAGAATTGGGGAAGAATCCGACAGAGCAGTTTGAGGTTAGGGTTATTTTTTGATAAAACTATTTACCTTCCTGGTCTCAGACCATTTCCAAAACTGTCAGTCTGATCATCCACGTGGCAAAACCAGTTCCTTCCAACCTGGTTCCAAGTTTCTTTATAGTATAAGTGTACATTTCTTTACTTCCCAATAAACTTCTGTTTTATATATGAGTATTGGATTATGTAATGTTAAATAGCAATTTCTCTACAGATGAAACACTACACCGTATCGAACGGACTACAAACCTGTGTCTACTCTGTAATGTGTTGGAATATACCTGGATTACTTCGTAAAGAGTAGAAATGAATGTTTAAAGAGAGAGAGAAACACAAAGTCCTCTGAAACCAATGGAACCTGCATGAGCTATAACTAATTTGTCTAGCGATTTGAACACAATCAAGAAGGACATGGATGAGTTCACTTTTTGGTTAAGACAAAACAATGGCAAAGGGAACATTAGAACAGATTGGACAAAGATTACTGATTATGTAAGAATTACAGATTAAAATGAAAAATGTTATAAAAGTAAATAGTAGCATATAAAGAAGAGCATGAGGGATGCTCCTTTTAAAAGAATATATGAAAAAGAATGGAAATTAATGATATGGAATTAGAATGGAAGTCACCATATTCCCCTGTCCCTTTCCCCTTATATATGTTTGTTTAGTGCGTATATGTATGTATTGTGTAAAATATGAAAACTTGATAATAAAAACATTTTTTTAAAAAAGAATTTTTGTCTGTGTTTTGGGGAAAATAGCAGCCTATAATAAAAAGACCAAGGTATTGACATCTCCGGCCCATCCTCTGTTCAGATATCAGCGAGCAAGCTAACACCTTAAATCAAGATATAGCTTCCTCAGATCTACAGGGATACTTGCAGGAACACCTCAGCAAGTGAGAACCCAAAAGTGGCAGCCTAAAACCCAGAAACTCAATCAGTGGCTGGTACCAGATGAGAAACTCCCTCCTGGACACACAGAAGACTGGGCAACTTGGAATGGGCTGAACAGACTGCACTCTGTTCACAAGATGCAGAGCCAGTCTTAAGAAATGGGTCTACAAAGTGGAGTCCACGACATGCGAGTTCAGAGAAGAGCAAACCACAGACCACTTACTACAATGCAGTCTGAGCCCTGCCACATGCACAAGGGAGGACCTTCTTACAGTAATACCAGAGGCACTTGAAGTGTCTAGCTTGTGGTCAAAGAAAATTTAGAATAATGCCAAGTTTTTAACTTTGTTGGTGTTTTTTCCTATACATTATAACTGTATTCTCAATTTGCTTCTGACATGATGAATAAATATGGGGGCTTGTAAGGAGAAAGTAACTGAAATTAATAAGATATTACATAACTGATCGCGATAATACACCACATTGAGCACCAAACAAGGCCTACCATTTTCATTGTATCTTAAATCTATATAAATATCCATAGGATTAGGTCCAAGTATAAGAGAGAACTCAGTCCGATTAATTTCAGACACAGAACTCAAGGAGTTAATTCCCTCCCTTGTCAAATGCTAGAAGCAGGTCACTTATTTGTTAATAATCAATATCAAAATCTCAGCCCAGACCTTTTTTTTAATTTGGGTAAAAAAACAGACTGCACAACTAACAATTTGGCACAAGGATGGAGGGGGAAACTGTGCCAGCTGACTGATGAGCACCCATCGTTTTTAATTAATTGGGTTGAAAAATGTTTTATGTCAGGTTGAATTTAGGAGCTCACTCAGCTGTGATTTTTCAGGACATATCACACACGCCCCTACCTTTCTCTGTCTTGCCAACTCACTCTGAAGAAATGATTAAATATAATGTATAGAATTCATACTGGCCGAGATCTAGTATTTCAGTAGGCTAGAAATGTTAACAGCATAGTGAAAGAGTAATTTTGTATTTTTATTTTTGGCGAATGAAAACATGTGCACCTAGTTGCATGGCTTCTTTAAAGTTTTCCGCTGCTTAACTTGCGTGCTTTTCATTAGACAACTCAAGGAGTTATTTAAATAAAGGGACAGTTGGCATCAAAATGCCAACTTGCTATTAGGGAGGCATTAATTGAATTTAGCCCTTTTCTCACCTAAGCGATTGCAGACAGTGGGAAATCATACTGAATGCGTTTATTGAGCTGGACACAGGTTGTTTGCATGCATGTCATCTGCACTGACCATCCCACTCAGCCTTTGTTGGAATCTGTGTAAATTAGTCACCGCTTCTTTTCGCATGTAGAATATCCCTGCATTTCTCTTGAAAAGAAATGGATGTCTCCGCCAGCCTCTCCTTAATAGAATCAGTTCTGATATAGTCTTTGTTCGTTCAGTTACCGAGCTTCAGTGGAAAGGTTCTTTGTATTAACTTTTTAAAGTTACATTACAAAGAGGTCTTAAGATTTCCCAACAGGGTTTTTTTTATTATTATTATTTAAACAGGAGCTTTTGATCTCAAACCTGCTGAGACCTAGTGAAATCCTTACCAATTCTCCAGTTACTCTTCACTATTGGAATTTGAAAAGACCCACCTGAAGGATTTAACTCACTGTATGGTTTCTGCCATCCTTTTAGTTTGGTCTATTCATGTCCACGGTGAGGGGGTCGAGGGTAGCCTTTGTGATCTGCTAAGTAGCCTAAGGTGCCCTTTGCATAAAATGTACTCCTGAGGAAATAAAAACCGGGAGGACACAAACCTATATACCTTATTTCCTGCTATCTTCACTTAAAGGGAGCGAGCAGGAGGTCTGCTTAACATCCTTTGCTACCTAAATACCTTTTGGACATGGAAGCTCAATAAAAGAACTTTCATTGCATCCATTACCCTACTGTGGTGCATAGCAAATTAGATTTAAAAGGGTCCTTTTTCCCTTACAGCTATTTCTATCATTTTCTTTAAATTTTCAATTTAGTGTCTAGTGACAGAATATTCCATAATGTACTTTAGAACTATATAACACCAATTATGCTAACAGTGAACGTTATTTCAAAAGAATTAGAGTTATATTAAGTTATAGACAAACCATTGGGGGAAAAAAGGTCAGGTTTGGAGGAGGAGGAAAGAAAAAGCAGCTTTGTGAAAGTCCAAATTAGAAACGGAGTGATATGAATTTCTTTCTCTCTCCGCCTGCCCGCAATTCCTACATTGTGCAAAATGGGCACAGCATGGATTTCTTCTCCGAGACAGTCTTCGCTAATTAGATGAAAGCAAACCATGTTGCCTTGTTATTCCTCATCTCTATGTTTCTCCGTTAAGAGCGACTGTGGACTTTTATCGCTTGGGCCGGAACATTATTTTTAATTTTGAGTCACTGAGTAGCACAAGTGATTGCCCAATAGTTTGCTTTGCAGATAAAAGATCAGTTAGCTGAACAGCCTTGAAGGAGTATCGTAAACTGAAAATTATGTTGTGCTTTCCAAGGTCTGCTTACACAAAAGCGAGAGACTTTGTGGGATGGGCCATATATTCAACTAGCCACCCCCCTCCTGCAAATCTGTTCAGTGAAGAATTAAGCCATAAAAAAGGAAAATGCAACATTGACCTATTCTTTCTTTGTCTGGCTTCAATCTCTTTAACTTTTCATTGTGATGCGAGGAAGTAAAAGCAGCATTATGTCACCAGTTGCACTAAGAATACACTGATGAGGTCTAAAAGGGTTGCATGAACTCACTTATAAGTTTTGCACATTCTTAAAATGCATATCCTAAATGAATTAATTACAAAATTGTCAAAACTTCTTGTCAACATTTCCTTTTTTCTTTTCAAAGTTGATTTCATAGTTTCATATTTAACATTAGCTTCTGGGCACATGTTCTTAAAAAAATCTTTAGACCTTTCATATAATAAGAGATGTGCTCCTTCCCTGTAGCATGACACCCCACCTTCTACACATTCCTCCCTAGATTACATCTTTGGATGCAGACTTCCTCCAGTGTGCTGTTGTAGGTTTTTCGGGCTGTATGGCCATGTTCTAGAAGCATTCTCTCCTGACGTTTTGCCTGCATCTATGGAAAAACCTCGAGGATGCCTGCCATAGATGCAGGTGAAACATCAGGAGATAATGCTTCTAGAATGTAGCTAAATAGCCTGAAAAACCTACAACAACCCAGTGATTCCAGCCATGAAAGCATTTTACAATACATTAGACTTTCTCCAGTTTCCATCAAAATCCTCTAGAGCAAATATTATTTGTGGAAAGATGTTGCCCATTTTATTAGATTTCTAGGATGTATCCACTCATTGCAGAAGTATAGCAGTTTGACACCACATTGACTGTCATGGCTCAATGCTATAATATTATGGGAATCATAGCTTTATGAGACACTTTGCATTCTCATTAGAATGCTCTGGTGCTACAATAAACTACAAATCCCAGGATCCCATCGGATGAGACCTGCGTCGTTAAAGTTGTCAAACTGTTATAATACTGCAGTGTGAGTCAGGATATATATATATATATAGATAGATAGATAGATAGATGTCTGTTTGTACTCTAGAAAACACTTTCCATTCTTTGTAGGCATCTGTGACAAGACATAGATTTTATTTTTTATTATGTTAATGATGCTATTGTAATTTTAATGAAGTTATTGGACAACACAGACTACTACTTATGGGGTGGCACAATGGGTTAAACCCTTGTGCCAGTAGGACCGAAGACCGATAGGTCAGAGGTTTGAATCCTGGGAAAGCATGGATGAACTCCGTCTGTCAGCTCCATCTTCCTTTGCAGGAATATGAGAGAAGCCTCCCACAAGGATGGAAAAACATTAAGATATCTGGGCATTCCCTGGGCAATGTCCTTGCAGACAGCCAATTCTCTCATACCAGAAGTGACTTGCAGTTTCTCAAGTTGCTCCTGACATGAAAAAAAAACCTAGCAGAATTGTCATATGTCCTTACAGTAGTGGTTCCCAACCTTTGGTCCTCCAGACGTTTTGGACTTCAGCTTCCACAATTCCTAATAGCGGGAAAGCTTGCAGGGATTTCTGGGAGTTGAGTCCAAAATAACTGGAGGACCAACTGGTTGGGAACCACTGCCATACAGCAATCCAACCGGAAAAACCTAAAACAAGCCATGCAGGACTAGGAAAATTCTATTGTGAATATCAGTGCAATATTGGATTTAACCTTTCATGTTTTGATAGCTTCAACAGGCAATACATGTTTATTCCAACCCCCTCCTCACATTGGATCCTTTGTGAGGAGAAAGTTGTCTGATTAATCCAAGAAGAAAAGAATAAGGCAAGTGTGATGTAGGCCATCGAGAGTATGCATATACAGTTAAAGAACAAGTACAACATATGAAAGTACCCTACAAAGAAGAGCAGATTCTGTTGTGGATCCCCACAAACGTGTCAGGATTAATAGAATTCAGCTACCTGGGACAGATTATGTTGCTTTTTGGGAAGGACATAAAATAAAATGGCCACCATGGGCTCATCTACATTTTAGAATGTATGCAGTTTGACACCATTTTGAATACCATGGCTCAGTATTATGTAATCATGGAAGATATAGTTTGGTGATGCACTAGAATTCAGGCAGAGAAGACTAAAAACCTTGTAAATCTACAGTTCCCACTATTGAGCCATGACAGTTAATGAGGTGTCAAATTGCTTTAATTAAATTAATTAAATTTCCTACTTGACAGATGCAACTATCTTTCGGGTTGCAAAGGTCGACAACAAGCTACACAATAGGTTGAGAGCCCACCTCGACCCAGGCAGGCCTCAAACTCATGACCTTCTGGTCAGTAGAGCTCTTATGCAGCTGACTCCCAGCCAGATGCGCCACATTCCCGGTGCATTCACATGTTTTTCAGTATATAATGAAAATTACGTTTTAAAAATGTCTCATCCCACATTGTTATAATTTAAAATAAATATTTAAGATCTTTGTTGTGTTTTTAGCAATGAAACAGGTTCAAGCTTCTTAAATTTCATTTACAGTACTTTTGTTGGACTTCTGGTGCCACTTCCAAATGACAGTGCTGGGACTGCTAGCAACAACACAAAGGGTGCCTCCTACAATCCACCAAGTTGGTAAATAATCAAGCAAAAGGATTTGAAGAATAAACGCAAACACCACATCCATTGTTTCATTATAGCCACAGGACTTGCATTCTCAATTTGTAATGCTTTGGTAAGAAATATTTGACCACCAAGTCCTGAACTGTATTTGAGATGGACACCAGATATATATCTCAGTTTCCCTATTCTATTTTCTTCAGCAAAGCAATTACTATATCATGCAACAATAGAAGAACTTCCATGGATCATAGCAGATTTGCAGGAATCCAGAAGACACCTCCTAGGTGGAAATGCTGCCTATTCCAGAAGTAACTTCTTCTGTTCTGTCCGTACTGCATTACACTCCAGGTAATGACCTGACTGACTCCAAAGGGTCTGGGGAGACAGAGCATGTGCTATTGCTGGCTCTCTGTTGCCAGCCTCTTCCTATAACCTTTGGTAAGTAACTTAACCTGTTGTCCTCAGCATCCCCAGCAAAATGGGAGTCCTTAATGCTGATCTGCTGGGATAACAGTGCTTAATACTTACCTAATGGGATAATAATGCTTACCTATCTACCTCATGAGTGTGTTGTGAGGATTAATTAGTTTGTGTTTGTTAAGTGCTTTCGGGAAAGTAAGACGCACACAACAGAAGGGTTAAGCATTATTACAGCAGAACTGCGATCTGTCTGCCAGCCTGTCTATCTCGAGCTATTGTTGGTTGTTTGAAACTTAAGGATATATTTCATAGGTATAGAACTATTCTTATTTGGTACTCCAAACATTGAAAATTAGAATCATACATGCATTGTAGTCTTGATATAGGGTACATCTACACTGTAGAATTAATGCAGTTTGACCTCATTTTAACAACAATGGCTCAATGCTATGGAATCATGGAAGCTGGAGTTTGGTGAGGTATCAGCCCTCTTGTAAAACTCAAACTCCTGTGATTTTATAACTTTAAGCCATGGCAGTTTAAGTGGGTTCAAACTGCATTAACAGTACAGTGGAAAACACATGTGGACCTCCTATTTTATTCCGATTTAATATGTAAAATTTTGCTGCATAGAGAAATGAAACTACATTTAAATTGGGCTTCCAATTGTGAGTACACTAAAAAAGTGCAGGGTTTCCCCAACCCCTCCATTGTTAATGGTGCACAAAATTGACACATATTATGCTGTGATTTCTTTTCTTTTTTATTTATGTACTGAATCAACATCACCGACAAGGGGATCTCTCAGAGTGAGTCCATTTCCATTTTTATTTTGATATATTTTGCAAGAACTTTGGATTTTTATTTTATGTCAGACTGAAAGGTGCATTTTGTCTGAAGTTAAGGAGCAAAATGTAGAGATGGCAAACATTTCTACTCCCCCTCCCCCTTGTTTGAAGCAAAAGCATTTACATCTTTCAACTTCTGGCTACAAAGAGAATTCCACGAAAATTCCTGGGATCTGTTAAAATCCAGCACATACCGCTTCGCCTGGTGTGTTGTACTTTGGCTTTCCTGTTTAAAAAAGGGCCCTCTGCACTTATAAAAATTGGATCTGTACAAGAAATGTGATATATCACTGGGCTATATACCAGGATTTGGTTGGCTCTGAGACTCAAACGTACATTTCAGGGGAAAACACAGGAATAAAATATAGGATGTAAAGCTTAAAATAAATCCAAACCCCCAAGTCCTACGTATCGGTATCACATTATTCTGAAATCCAACAGAGAACATTCCATGTAATCAAGAGTTTGTTAAGGAAAATGGCATTGGAGAACAAAAGTAAACACACGTACACAGTTGATCCATGACCAAATACACCGTCAGTCTCACAACTGTCCTCACAACCCAAGCATTTTGAGAGGAAGGTCGCCAGGAAGTCAGGCACTGTTCTGTGGGAAGAAAACGTTCCAGATTCACTGGCATTTGGCCTTTCTTATGCTCTGTAAACCTAATGTTGGCCTATAGGAAGTGGATCCAACTGGGACCCTTGGAGAAAGGTAAAAGGATGAATGACTGATACTGTCAACCTTGGACTTTTCAAGTTAACACTGAACTATGCTGATTGGCATGCAGAGTTTTTACATATGCTTAGTTTGGCAGTTGTGCTGTTTAGGAGGTGGTGGTTTCTTTTCTTTTTATAGTAGGAGAAAAAATAAAACGGTTTGGAAGTAGGAGAATCATATGCATATACATGTTCAAAAGTTAGCATTTCCATATTTCCTATGGCAGAATATATAATCACAGCGATTGGAGAAGTTGGCATCTAGCGTTTAAAGGGATGAACATAGAAATGAATAAATAAGAACAAAAGAGCCAGCAGGTATAGTAGTTTGAACACTGGACTTAGGTTGTATCTATCTACATTGTGGAATTAATGCAGCTTGACTCTACTTTGACTGCTATTGTTCAATGATAAGGAATCATGGGAGCTGTGGTTGTACACAGTCTTTAGTCTTCTCTGCCAAAGAGTGTTGTTTCTTTACCAAATTACAATTCCTAGAATTCCCTAGGATTGAGCCAAGTGGTGTCAACCTGCATTAATCCTACAATAGAGATACCCCATATGGATCTGGAGACCAGGGTTCAATATACCACTTGGCCATAGAAACCCACTGGGTGACCTTGGGTGAGTCACACATTCTCAACATCAGGAAATCCTGTGATAGGGTTGTCTTAGGTTTACCATAAGTCAGAAATGACTCGAAGGCACCCAACAACAAATAAGACCAAGGTAACCTATGAGCAAGGAACAAGAGCATTAGCCAAACACAGAGGAGTATTCTGAAGGAAAGGAGAAGGACTTCTGCTGCCAACATTCCTGTTTTTTTTGCTTATGGTGTACCTGTGCTACGAAGATTGGTGCCATTTCCCACAGTATCTTTGAAATCTCAGGAAAAGAACTGTAGTGAACTCTCATGATCAATGTTCCCAAGGTCCCCCAAGAAAAGTTATTAAAATTGAGAGATCTTGAAAATCATATATCACGAGGAGTTCTTGCAGATCTGTTGCCTTTACCCAAATCTGGTCAAAGAGACTATCATCCTCTCTATGTATGGGCAAAGCAATCCAACAGCCAAGTCATAGACCAAATTTGGATTACTTTCACATATTTATTTATTTATTTATTTATTTATTATTTTACATTATTTCTACTCCGCCTTTCTCAACCCCCCCCCCCCAGGGGGGGGGGGCGGACGGACTCAGGGCAGCTTACAAGGCAGCAATTTGATGCCATAGTATACACTATAAAACCATAAAACATACAACATTAGAATAACAGTTAAAATTTTAAAAACAATGTTCCACCCACAAACCCATGTTAAAAAACAGTATGTCATATTCTCATCTGTTAGCTTGCCAGTCTTATTCCAGTCCAAAGTGCTGCTTTCTGCTATTGTACAAAGCCCTGGTCCCATAGCCAATATATTTACTTTTTTCCTAAATGCTAGGAGGGATGGGGTCGATCGTATTTCGCTTGGAAGCGCATTCCACAGGCGGGGAACCACAGCCGAGAAGGCCCTGTCTCTCGTCCCCACCAGCCGCATTTGAGAAGCTGGCGGGAGCGAGAGCAGGGCATTCCCAGATGACCTTAAATTATGAGGTGGGACGTAGAGGCAGATGCGTTTGGACAAGTAAGCGGGACCAGAACCGTATAGAGCTTTATAGGTCAAAACCAACACTTTGAATTTAGCTCAGAAGTGAAGCTGACACAACAAGGGGGTGGGTATGCTCCCTGTATGTAGCTCCTGTTAGTAGTCTGGCTGCCGCCCGTTGGACTAGTTGCAGTTTCTGAACTGTCTTCAAATAGACTTGTATGTCTATTTAGTTACATGAGTTCTGTTAAGTCTAAGTTTAGATGTCTGGTAGAAAGATCCAAAGTGTGAAAGTGTGAACTTTGACATTTGGGAGGTTCTCCTATACAGGCTTGGACTGGAAGGAGAACTCTGCGACGCCTTGTGTTCCCTACTGGGTCCTTTAAGGTTGTCATAAGGAAGTATTAAATGTTAAGAGTTCCCCTATTAAACCGTCAGGAAGCGGTCTGCTTGTTAACCATTACCACACATTTGCCTTCCCTTTACAAAACTGCTGAGGTTAAATATTAAGCTCCTGCAGTGAAGGACACCTGTATTTGCTGGTCCCTTTATGTGACTGTAGGAGGGGGGAACAGGGCTTTACAGCTGTCTAAATTAGCATAATTAAATCCACATCAATTAAAAAATAAAAGAGAGAGGGGAAAAAAGCCCTCAATCACCCCTTTCCCCTTCACATGCAGATAGTGGCATTTGTCTAAGGTGCTGAGGCACAAAGGGACTTTTTCTAACAGCTGAAAAATCTGCCTGAAAGGAAGAGCAATAGGATTTGTATATTGTCCCATGGTTCACCTTAAGACTAGTGGAAGTGATTAGTTGTGGCTGTTCTGCCTAAAGGACCATGGGCCTCATTTTGCATTTCAATTATCCTCGAATACAGGACTGGGCATTGGAAGAGTCCATTTTACAAGGTGCCTCTGCCTCTATTGCTCTTTTATTATTCTTCTTCACCCCCTCTATACCCCAGTGCTGTTGAGGTAGGAGGCGAAGCACAAACAAAGGCTTGCATTATGATTTGGGTGCTTTCACCAAGGCCACATCCCACTTCTTCTGCTCCCTTCCCTCCCCCCATGTATTTTGTTTTGTTTTACACGGGGGAAGCCCCGGTGACCCCGGGACATCAACAAGGCTGCTGTGTGTGGAACGAGCCAAAGAGAATTCCTCCAGATGAAAACTGACACGGGGTTCAGGGGTTAATTTCTGGAACAGGCACATTTGCATACAAATGAAAAATGATGGAATTTCTCTTCTCCTAAATTTTCAATGTCATCAGCATCAAACAGCAGCCAAGGCTCCCTTGCTGTTTGAAGAATATTCATTACTTCAGAAGAAGGGGCACCTTGTTTGGCATTAATCTCTCTGCAGGTCAATGACTTAATTTGCTAAACTTCATCTGAAGTGCCATTCACTTTCGGAGTTCTCCGTTATGCTTTGTTATTTTTCATAACATGCTCTTAAGGCTCTTTTTTTAAAAAAAGGTGTAAGGGGATACACTTCTCTGGCGAAACAGGAGGTGGAGAAGCAAGAGGAAATGACATTTCAAAAGAAAATGTCTGTAATCAAATTTAGAAACCATCCGTCACCTTCTCAAATCCATTACCATACTAATCATACAACTAGTCAAGACTCTGTATACCTGTATCTGTCTACTCATATGGCCTGCATCAGTATTTTATTTCACACACACACACACACATGCACACACACACACAAAATTTAAAACAATAGCCAAGTGAGGTATGTTTGGCCCAAGCTTCATAGCTAAGTGGGAAATTAAACTTTGGAGGTGCATTTATAGTTTGACCCCACTTTAACTGCCAGGGCTCAATGATATAGACTCCTGGGATTTGTAGTTTGATGAGGCACTGGCACCCTTTAGCAGAGAAGGCTACTACAACTCCTGTGATTCCATAACATTTAGCCATGGCTGGCATTAAGCCAAGTGGGGTCAAACTACATTCATTCTACAGTGTAGATGTACCTTTGGTCTTCCCAATACTAATTTGATATTTTAACCAACATATTACAATGCCTGCCTCCTTTGTGTGACAATATCCCATTTTCTGGAATGGAAAAAATATACACCTCATCGCTTCAATAAGAATATAAAATGATGGTGAAAGTCTTGGTCCCACAGGATACAAGTCAAATATATAATTACTCCTATGAAATATACTCTCTTGGCTTTTCTTCGCGAACGAAGATTCAGGAAGGACTCATTCCACGCTTTCTACAAGTGCATTGATGACTAAGAAGGCTGATCCAAGATAGCAAGTCCGGTTGCAGAAAGCACAGCAGAAAGTCTCCTTGGGTGATGTTGTTTCCAAGTTGCGCCTCTCTTGTGCTGACCCGTGGCAAGTTCACCATAGAGTAGTATCTTTGGGAGGCGGTGGTCCTCCATCCTAGAGATGTGCTCTGCCCAGCGCAGCTGTGTTCTCAATAGCATGGCCTCAATGCTGGTGATCCAGTGTATATTCAGGATTGAGTGAAGACAGTGCTGATGAAAGCATTCGAGGAGTCGTAGGTGTTGGCAATAGGTGACCCACGTTTCAGACCCATATAGGAGAATAGACAGTATGATAGCTCTGTACACACTGATTTTTGTGCTTTGCCTCAGGTGCTTGTTGCTCCAGACTCTTTTGTGATTCCTTTCCGAATGCACTATATGCATTTGCTAATCTGTGATCTATCTCTTTATCAATCTTGGCGTCTGAAGAGATGATGCTTCCCAGGTAGGTGAACTGCTGAACAGACTTAAGCACAGATTTACCTATGCTGACGTGGGGATGATGGTGTTCTTCCTGTGGTGCGGGCTGGTGGAGAACTTCCAGCCCAAACAGCTCTGCAGCTGTTACAAAGCAGGATGTTAGGCTCTGCAGAGCTGCTTCTGTATGGGTGACAAGGGCAGCATCGTCAACAAAAAGCAGCTCACGGACTAGATACTTTAGAGTCTTAGTGCGAGCCCTCAGACGGCTTAAGTTGAATAAGCTACCATCAGTCCGATTGTGTATATATGCCGTCTTCTTCTTCGAAATCTGCCGTAGCCCTTTGGAGCATCTTATGAAATATACTAGTGACATTGAAAATCAAAACGGGTATGAAGTGGAACAGTGAAGTACTTGTTTTGCATTGCACACTCTGTCAATCTACTTATGGCAGACAATCAACAAGGACACAATCTACTATGAAATTCTGTGAACATTTCCCAGATTGTGTTCATGATATACCTGGAGAGAATGAATGGCTTCAACAGAGCTTGGCCGGCTGGGAGACTGTGGTATACGTGATCAAAAAGGTAACTTTTCCAAGCTCCAGATTTTCAGAGTTTTACTATTTTTGCCAGCTTCCTGGAGGAAAACTCCAATGCAACAAATAGAATACTTCAAAGCAGAGATACTCCGTTTAGACAAGGAGCTTTGTGTTGATTAGAATCTGCTTTCACCTAACATCATATAGTAAATATCACAAGGACATAATTAGAAAATTTGGTACAATATTTAGCCCTAGTCCCAGTGTGCCAGAATTGTTTGACTACTGAGGAATTGGAGCTCGTTTGCATCCCAGTGCGTTCTGAAATGCAAACTTCAAAGAAAATGTTATATCTCCCAATTCCAGCTCCTGAGTGTGTTGGAAGTACAATACAGAAAGGCTTAACAATCCCTGCTGAGGAAAGGGCAATTTGACACCAAAACTACTGTGAAAACTGCTATTGCAACCCTGGTCGGCAAGCAAGTGCTTATTAGATAAATACAGCTAAGGTCTCGGAGCAAAATGTACCCGAGCTATTTGGAAAAATCCAAGTTGGACATTGCCAAACGCAATGGGGTGGTTTAAAAAAATATAGGCACTTCTCCTTCACAGATTTTTCCTTGTCTGCTTTCAATTTGTAAGGTGGGGTAAGGGGGTAAAGGGAGAAAAGAATCTGATATGTAAAACCTCCAGAAGCTGATATTTTAACTTTCGAAACGGCTCTTGACAAATATGTATGTCTCAATTTTATCACAAACTATCCAGCTTGTTTTGAATTGGTTAGTACACGTTTTCACCCTTTCTCCTGCATAGAAACAAGACTCCAAGAATCAGTCAGCACCTTTGCAGCCACATTTGGAGATCCCAAAGTTCCTGAACTCTCTAAAGTGTTTTACAGTCAGCCAATAAAGACATGTTGCCCTCTCCAGAAATGGCCATGTCTGGCATGCCACCCAAACCTGGGTCAAAGTTGTTAGGGAGTGCACATGTTTTTCAACATCGGGCTTCAGAAATGTTTCATTTGGGCTCCTCTTTCTTTTCTAAAGTGTAGTTTTTTTCCTGTTGTATCACTAAATAACTCTCACCATCATGCTACTAAATAACTCCTAGGCTTGTGTGATTGTGCTTGTGACATGTTATACTGAGTGGCTGTCAAGATAAGGTACAGTAAACTCCAGATAATTCCAGTTAATTTGGCTCCACATGGCTTAGATAGGGGAAAGGAAATGGAAAGGGCTTTTTCCCCTTTCCCCCTCCTCTCTGTGCTTTTACTTTTAGCATCTCAGTAGTATAGCACCAGAAAAGGAATTTCACTTGCTAAATCCTGTGAGCAACAACACTTAGGAGAATGTATGTATACAATTGTTTAAGGAACACAGGGTTACTGACACAGATGCCAATTTGGTAGGGCATATGGAACGTTTACACTTGCCTTTTCATTCTTCCTTGCTACAGCTGGTGCTGATTTAGTATGTGAAATTTTACTAGCAGGAGTGCTAATCAAGACAGAGATTCTGTGAGGATTTAGTCATTTATGTAAAGGGGAAACTATGGGTATCATTAAAAAGTAGGAGATTCTCTATGGGAGGAACATTATCATTATCAACCTCATTTTTAAACTAAAGAGGGGGAGAGAATGGCCTTGTAAGTGCCATCTGAGGAGCAGAAAACCTGAGTCTTCTCTCTTCTGATGCTCAATGACTATTAACGCCACAGCAGCAAGTTTTGAGGTGAAAGGAGTTCTAGATGGATTTTGACTTTGGGATCTTGAGGACAAAGACATGAACATACGTGTTTTTGTCAAAATGTCTCCAGAGAGACAGCTAATCAGATTTAGAGAAGTACATTTCACAGTCAAATCCACAGAGTTCAATGGAGCTTATTCCCAAGGAAATATGAGTGCTTTGACAGCCCAAAGCATACTTCAGAGAACATTGTGGTTTCTGCGAGACTTTTCACAGAAATGTTGGAAGAATGCATCAAATTGGCAGAGTGTTAAGCTGTCGCTGTGTAGTGAAAGTCAAAATCTAGACATTGGTACCAAGTTTTTAACTTTTGTACATACACTTTTGTCTGCACCATCCCTGTGCTTCACCAAGTGACCCACCAACATATGATGGCCACCAAATAAATCTGGCTACTATGATTTACCAAAGGAGAGAACCGAAGAGTACGTATGAAAAGTCAGAGCAAACTAGGAACTCCACATGCTAATAGATGGACACTTGCTTTATTTATTTTTATAAGACCAACACTGTCGTGAAGCAGATGCCAATTAAAGCCATGCCCAGATGTAAAAGGGGGTAACAAAAGGTTTATTATACAAGGAAATGGGAATGGGACTAACAAAAGACTAGCCTATCTGTCAAAAACCCACAAAAACCCAGGGAACGCCCAAAAAATCACTGCAGGAGAATGCAAAACAAACTCAGGACATCCTCTGCGACATCCTTTGAGGGATGAGCCAAAAGCGTAGTCTGTAACCAGTCTGGAGTCAAGGACAGGAGGATGACGGAGGAAACGAGGAGACAATCAAGGTCCAACAGGAGCTAAATGTATAGGGACAACACACATCATAATCCCCATAAAGCACATTGTCAAACCTCCCTCCGTGTAATACAATACCAGTCTTGCAGCTTGAAACTCACAGAAGGTCCAGCGGAGTTCAAATCCCACCACTAGGAACACACGGCTGTAGCGGAACAGAAAACAGAACATTGAAGCCCGAAACCCCCCACCTTTCCCAACTGCAGCAACAAAAGCAGCAGCAGCATCTCAGCCCAAAAAGGTGGCAGAGTAAAACCTTAACTCATGAGTAACTGGAATCAGGAACACGATGCAAGATAACAGGATGCCAAGATAACAGGATACCAGATACAACTTCTTGCCCGCCACAAGGAGTCACTCCCAAAAGCCCACATTATATAGCCCTAAAGATCAGACTCGCCTGAGGAAGAACACTCCCCTTGATTAGGCGATGCAGCTGCTTCTCTTTCTGCAGCTGACACCCTTTGAAAGTCCCTCCAAGCTCCCCAGCACTTTTCAAGACTTAGTGTTTCCCAGTCATTCCCAGAAGTTTCAGAGGGCCAGTCTTTGTCACTGTCAAAGCCCATAAAAGTATCAGTACTCGAGTATGCATTACATACATCCCTAATTTCCTGTACCAAGGTCCAATCTAACTCAGTATCACTCTCTTCTGACTCCTCTTCCCCATTTCTGTGAAAACCCTCAGAGGATTCAGAACTAGAGGGAGACATAAGTATCTGGCGAATTCTCTTCCTTTGTTCCAGTCCCTCACAGCTGGAATCGCTTGCATTCCTCTTTCTGCTTGCTCCAGTGTTTAGATTACTATCAGCCCCTCCTAATTGCATACTACATTCAGACGCTGATGACTCAGCATCTTCTGCAGCCCTCTTATCAGGTAATGCCGAGGGCTGAACTACAACAAACACATTTTAGCCACTAACAAAATTGCCCTTCCTCATTCAGGCTCTTTGCTTAATGGTCCATTTTTTGAATAGTATATTAATACAACTCCAAAAATCATGTGTAAAGTGTAGTCCTTGAGGAAGGCCAATTTTGTCAGTGGCCAAAATGCATTGGGCTTTTTTGAAACAAATAAAGCAAGTGGCTGTCTATTTGCATGCAGAGCTTTGTCTCCTAATTTACTATGATGTCTCAGTCTGGAATATATGGCAGACTCCAATTCCAAAAGTTATTCCCTCCCTCCCTCTAATTTGGGGTCTTTTAGTGCTGAATACAGTAATCTTATGTTTTGCAGAATTTTCAGGTAATATTCACCAGATTCACAAATGTTCCCATGCACTATAAATGATAATAAAAATAATAATCCCGCTTCATTTGGTGGTATTAGTTCATTTTGTTGGATAACCCTAATTTAGACCCCATGATGTTTTTCACACTTTAATACCAGTTTCATTGCCATGGTTCCATGCCCTGGAATCTTTGGGTGCATAGCTTGAAGTGGTATGTGAGCTGCGAGTAAAGAATTCTAAATACCACCCAAAATGATCAATACTAGGATCCCAGAATACACAGGCATGGCAGTTAAAAGTGTATCAAAGTGCTACAACAGCATTGTATGGAGAACATGAAATTGTGTCTGTAAATGCTAAGGAAATGCAAGTTATGTTGTGGCAGCCCAAAATGTCATGCAAGAGCTGATGAACCTTCTTTTCCTGGCAAATTTATTGTCAGCCTGGATGGGCACGCAATTGTGCTCAAGTGGCAGCAGAAATCACTGTTGTATGCTGAATATGTTGCACAGGTGGGAGACCTGAATACTACAAAACAAGTAGGGTGCCTCAGGTGAGACTAGTTGTATACTAGAAAATAATTCTGTCTGGTCTCCAATGGTATAGCTGCCACCTGCCTATGCTTTTAGCATTCTATCCAAAGAGGATTGGTTTGGTGGTTTTGGATGGAGAAACGTATGTGTGATTTCTCTCCTTGAATTGGAATACAATTTATCGACTTCAGAGAGGAGTCAAGGTGATGTGCCTATGAGTGTGAGGAACAAACTAACCTGACAACACCAGTGATGGATTGCACTTTGAACTACTTGGACTTTCTATCACTACTAAATAAATAAAAAAGCTTGCCTTAATGGAAACTGGAACAAATTAGGCATCCTGCTTCATATCAAGGTCTTGGGGATCTATAAATAACCACACTTCCTGTAGCGAAAGGGAACATGAAAATGAGATGATTTCAATTAGCTCAGGAATATAGGGTTGGGATGATGTAGGTAGAGAATGGAGAAGCTTGCATTCTGGTATCTGGAGCTTGAAAAGCATACACTTTGGATTTTAAGTTCTAGAACACTAACTGTCCTATCTTTCCAAAAAAGTATATTTTCCATGCTCTGCCGATCTATTTACATATAGAGGAATACATCAGTTAATAAAGTTAACTGACATTACTTCTTTCACAAAAAAAGAATTAATACAAGAGGTATAAATAACACAGAAAAATAGAAATAGATTCCTACACCACAAAATATTTAAATACATTTCTGCAGACTTTTTATCCAAAACTAACAATATGCTCCTAGCAAATGACAATGATGTCAACAGTAATAATAGGTAAACCAGGGCAGTGCTATCTATGCTTGCCTATTGATAAGAAGCCTCACTGAATTTGATAGGGTTTACGACTTTACAGTGTTGAGCACCTGGATTACTACTTTCAAGTTTGGACTGAAAACTGGACCACATTCATTAATCCCATTACAAAACAACCAAAGTAATTACAGCTAAACTCTAAAGCAGCCTTTCAGTTTCCCAAATACAACATTAATTTTCTTATTTTCTTATTTTAAGTGCATTTAGAACATCCACAATCAGGAAGTACACATAGGTCAGAGTGGATTTTAAAAAGGAAGATAGAAAAATGAACATTGCTCTAAAAAGTGAATCATTTTTTTTGAAAATGCACTTCTATTAGATCCTTTAAAAGAACATGTTTTAAAATGTGAGTGCATTTAAAATTTATTAATCTCTGCACTCAACCCAGTTTAGAAATGGAGCATGTGGATATAGTCTTTCAAGTACTGTGGTGAGTCCTCTCAGAAAGGAACATCCAATTCTTGTCTCAACAATGGTCCATGAAATAAAAGGTGAATCAGACACAGGTTTCCTACTCTCTTGTTACATCAGCAGCTGGTCTTACTGCCATAATCTCTTATTTGGAAGAAATCTCAAATTAGAGAATGTTTCTGGTTTCCAGGTGCCAGGAAAAGAACATATCACCTATGGCTGACTTCCGGTTGGGAATATGGCGAGGAGGGACGCATGCTGAAGAGCTCCTAAAGAGAGACCTTCAGGTGACGCGGAAAACAGGGCTATCGGGGCCGAGAAGCGCTCCACAAGTGCTCCAGAGGACAGAGCACAAAGTCCAGACCCTGCAAAATAGCCCTGCCGTCCGAGGCTGGGCCCCCTCAAGGGACCTGGTGGGGACGGTAGGAGCAGAAGAAGGGAAACCGTGGGGATAGCCGACGAGCGCGGCCAACCAAAAGGCTGGCCAAAACCTCCCGCACCCAACCGCTTTTATCCTACACTCTCGGCGAGGTGAAAGGGATCGGAGGCCAATGGTCCGTGATTTTAAGGAAGGAAAGAAGTGACGGAGAATGGCGACGGTGAACGCAGCGATTGAGAAGCAAGCGTAGAAGCCCGGTAAAGGAAAGCAACCCTTTGAACTGTAAGCTCAGAGGGGGCGAGAGAGGAGGAGGCGAGAGAGAGGGCAGGGGAAAAACTAAAGCCGTACCGGACTCCAGAGAGGGGAGATAAGGGGCAAAGTTAAGGCCGAAAGAGAAAGACTTACGGTAATGGCGCTTGTGCGGGGGAGTGCAGCCTAGCTGATAAGGTGTCGTTTGAAGGTAAACAAGCGCCTGGGAAGAAGAAGGAAGTGAGGTATTCCACGCAGGAGCCGGAAACGGAAGCCGGTCGCGGGAAGGATCAAGGGAGACACCGCCAATTTGAGAGTACCAGAGAGCACCGCAACCGGCATTCCTAGACAGGCTTCTTCTCGAGTGGAGGGGAAAAAAAAATAAAAAAAAAGGCAGAAAGAAGCAGAAGGGCGCTTCTCCCCCTCCAGCGTAGAAGCCTAAAGAGTCATTTGATAGAGACACCCGGCGACGTGGGCGAGGAGGCAGAGGAGGAGCGAGTCCCACACCCACTTCCAAGCGACGCTGCGGGAGAAAGGGTAAGGCCCCCCGCCTCAAGCGGCCTTAAGTACCCCCCCCCACAAGCGGCCCCAAACGGCCCTAAAACAAACACTAAACAAACATAAAGCTAATCTGAGCGAAAAATAATAACCAGCTGCCCAAACGGCGACTCTCCCTCTCATTGTCCATAAACGCCCCAGTAGCTCCTTCCCGAAAGACCCGGTCAATACGTAAAATCTCCCCTCCTATCAGTCGCCCCAAAAACCCCTTCTAACCTGCCCTTGACAAATAGAAACCCCCAAAGACGCACACGAGTCCGCCCACAAAGGAAGGAACCCAGAAAATAAAGATGATGGCAACAAGAGGGAAACCTGAGAAGGATAAAAAGGGAGAGACGAACAGGAGAGGCTCGGGTGCCAACTTGGGGGACTTAAGCCTCAAGGACTTATTTATCGAAATGCAAGACATAAGAAAGATGATCCAGGGAGGCGACCAGGAGAGAAGGAAGATGAACGACAACCTTACAGGGGATATAAAGGACCTTAAGGGCGACATGAAGTCAGACTTCAAGGAAATGAAAAAAGAAATACAAGGACTTAACACCAGACTGACTGGCATAGAGGAGGAATTATCCGACTTAAGAAAGGAAAATGCGGAACTGAAAAGTAAGCAGAAGAGAAGTCAGGATAAAATCAATGAGTTGGAGCTGAAGAATATCGACCTGGAGAACAAGCAAATAAGAGCCGAATACGCCCAGAAGGAATTTCAGGTCCGTTTCCGCGGTTTGGAGGAGGAGGAGAATCAGGAAACCAAAGATATCATAGGAGCAATAACAGCAAAAATTCTCGACCTGCCTATACCTTACATTATGGATAAAATCGATAGGGTCTATAGAGTTAATTCGGCATTTGCAAAAAAAAATAATTCTCCCAGAGATATCATTGTGCATTATACTAAGAAAAGTCTAAGGGATCAAGTGCTGAACTGGCAAGGTAGAGAACATGGAAAATACAAGGGCAAAAAAGTCATCATCCTCAGGGAGCTGCCGAGTGAAGTGCTGGAAAAAAGGAAAAAATACTTTTTCCTTACGGATATTCTGAAAAAACACAATATAAAATTCCGCTGGCAGAAAATCGACGGGGTCATGACAACGTACAATGGACGCCAGCACTGGCTAACGACCGAGGACAAAGCCAGGGAGTTCTTGAGAAAATTCGGACATGACATCGAGAGAGAAGAAAGAAGAAGAGAAGGGACAAGGGAGAGCAAAAGAGGACAATCAAAACTCCCTGAACATCCCCCCCCAACATTATCGCCAAACAGTTTGCCTATAGACTTAACAGAATCTACTGATCAGGACCTAGAACAAGGAGAAGCCCCCGGCAGCGACAGCGAAACGGAGGGAGAGATACCTGAAGAACCCAGCAAAGACCAGGACAACCCGGAAGAGCAACAACAATAAGAGTAGACTCTACTTAGGTAACCGACCAGATGCAGATCAGGTGTATATCGTGGAATGTAAATGGACTAAATAACGCACGGAAAAGAACACGGGTGTTCAATAACATCAAGAAAAAAAGAGCCGCGGTGGTGGGTCTCCAAGAAACTCACATCAAAAAGACTGATGTAAAATTTCTTAAAAGAGATGATATCGGGGAGGTCTTTGTGTCGTCGGCGGCTAAGAAGAAGAAAGGGGTGGCAATTTACGTAAACCCAAATTTAAAGCCCAAACAAATTTTTGAAGACAGGGAGGGAAGACTATTGGGGATCGTCATACAAAGAGAAAAAGAACGTGTTCTGATATGTAACATATACGCCCCCAACGACACAAAGACCAATTTCTTTAGTGAAGTAAGAGAAGCAATAGAGAAACATCTGGATGAATTTGATAGCATCATTATGATGGGCGATTTTAATGGAGTCATCGACCCCAAAGTAGATAGACAACCTCAGCCCAAAATAGGGAACTCCGGAGGAAAACTTCCAAAAAGCTTCTTTGACCTGATCAAAAATCTAGATCTGCGAGATAGCTGGAGGGAGATGCACGCCAAGGAGAAAGACTTCACCTTTTTATCCGATAGACATAACTCATGGTCAAGGATAGATTTAATCCTGACATCTAATAGCTTAATGCACCAAATTGAAAAAACCAAGATCTCTCCTCGAGAGATCTCGGATCACGGACAAATCGAGCTAACTATAAGGGATAGACAAACTGACTTCCAATGGAGATTCCCAATGAGAACATTAAGAGATAAAGAAGCCCTGAAAGAGAGCAAATTGGCCCTAAAAGAGTACCTAGAAATTAACTGTCTCAATAATCCTAACACAGACATCATATGGGACGCTGGAAAGGCGTACATGAGAGGGGTACATATGAAAATCCAATCGGTATGGAAAAGGAAAAGACAGGCAAAGCTGAAAGATATTACCAGCCAACTAGAGGAGGGGGAACGGGAACTGAAAAAGGATCCAAATAACCAAAAGAAGAAGAAGTTAGTAAAATCCCTACGTCAACAATTAGAAGTATATGAACTAGAGGAAATTGAAAAAAGGCTGAAATATCTAAAACAGAAACATTTTGAGTCGGCCAATAGGCCAGGGAGATTACTCGCCTGGCAATTAAAAGAAAAAAAAAAGAGAAATGTTATATCCAAAATAAATTTTAACAACAAGGAATTTACCTCTGACGTGGAAATAAGAAAGGTATTTGAACTATACTATACTAAATTATATGAGAAAGACAGGATAGAAAGAACAGAAATACAGGAATACCTAGGAAAAAGAAAGATTAACAAAATAACAGATGAGGAAAGGGGTTTTCTTAACAGTAGGATCTCCAAAGAAGAAATAGAAGGTGCCATAAAAAGAGCAAAAATAGGGAAAGCGGCCGGACCAGACGGATTTCCGGCCGAATACTATAAAGAGCACCGTGAGGAGATTTTGGATGTCCTGGCCGAGTTGTTCAACGACGTCATGCAGGAGGGGAAAATCCCCAATAGCTGGAAGGAGTCTAACGTTACCCTTATCAGGAAGGCTGATAAAGACGCTACAAACCCAGGGAACTACAGGCCAATATCGCTCTTGAATTCGGACTATAAAATCTTCATTAGTATTATAGCGGAAAGATTCAAATTTTTTTTAGGTAAATGGATCAAAGAAGAGCAAAACGGGTTCCTGCCAAAAAGGCAGTTAAAAACGAACATAAGAACAATTATAGATATTATCGAATATTACGATAAGAATATAGATAAAGAGGCCGCCCTGGTGTTTGTAGACGCCGAAAAAAGCCTTCGATAGAACCAATTGGGATTTCTTGCAGGCGCTGTTGAGCGAGTTAGACATAGGACACCAAATAAAGAACACCATCGGGGCTATATACAATGAACAAACGACCAGAGTCATAATCAATCAGGGGAGGACTGATAATATTAAAATCGGAAGAGGAGTAAGACAGGGATGCCCGCTGTCCCCCCTATTATTCATTATGATGTTAGAAATTCTAATGGATGATATCAGGGGAAACGACCAGCTCAAGGGGATAATGATTAAAAAAGATCAAATTAAGGCCCTGGCTTTTGCTGATGATATAGCCCTGATCGTGGAAAACCCTCTGAACTCTATGGTGGCATGGCTCGAAACAATAGAAGACTTCGGCAAAGTAGCCGGCTTTAAGATCAACAAAGATAAAACCCAAATGATGGTCAAAAACATGACCGAAAACAACAAACAGGAATTACATCTCAAAACAGGCATAAATATAACAAATAAGGTGAAGTACCTTGGCGTAACACTCACCCCAAAGAACTCGCAGTTATTTAGAAATAATTACCTCCCAAAATGGAAGGAAATAAAAAAAGATCTGGAAAAATGGGCCAGAAGCGGAATATCCCTATTAGGTAAGATCGCAGCCATTAAAATGATGGTGCTACCAAAAATGAATTTTCTCTTTGCCACTGTCCCAGTCATACAAAAGGAATCCCACTTCAGCGGTTGGAACAGAGATATATCCAGATTCATTTGGTCAGGCAAAAAGCCTAGGGTCCGAATGAAGCTACTCCAAGAACAAAAAGAGAGGGGAGGCTTAGGCCTACCAAACCTAAAATTGTACTTCGAGGCCAACTGCCTAGTATGGATTAGGAACTGGTGTAAACTGGACAACCAAAAACTGTTGAATCTGGAAGGTTTCAATCTGAGGTTTGGCCTTCATGGGTACCTTTGGTACGATAAAGTTAAAGCCGATGGCTTCTTCAACGACCATACGATAAGAAAATCATTAATGAAGGTGTGGGCGAAACTCAAAAAACAAGAATTTACCAAAACCCCCCTGTGGGTATCTCCAAACGAGGCATTCCAAATTCGGGAATTGGAAAGCACTAAATGGGTTACATATAAAGAATTGGTCGTTAAAGAAGGTGGTACATATAACATGAAGACCAGACTCCAACTAGCTGACGAGGGGATAAAGCTCGGCTGGTTCCAGTATCTCCAATTGAGGGAAAGGCTAAAGGAAGATCTAAAGGGGGGCATCGAAGGTCAAAGCAGCGAGATAGAGGAAGCAATGCTAGGTAAAGATGAGAAATTAGTGTCCAAAATATACAAAGCTCTCCTGAAAAAGGAGAATGGGAAAATAAGTGAACAAAATAATAATCATATAAAGGAATGGTCAAGGAATATCGGCTTTAAGATTAAGCCGGAAATTTGGAAAGAGATTTGGACTAATAATGTAAACGCATCATATTGCCATAAATTTCGCGAGAACTGGGTAAAGGTGCTTTACAGATGGCATCTAACCCCGGCTAGACTGGCAAAAATTTACAAGAATGTAAGCCCCAATTGCTGGTGTTGCAGAGGAAAGAATGCTACCTTCTTTCACATGTGGTGGCTATGCCCAAAAGCCAAGAGATTCTGGCAGATGATCAACAGGGAATTAGAAAAAATATTGGCGAAAAAGATAATTTTATCCCCCGAAAAACACCTATTGGGCATACTAGGTACGGACATGGACACCAAGGAGAGAAGGTCTTTCATCCTCGCAACAACGGCGGCGAAAATGATTTTCGCAGCTCATTGGAAAAATGGGACCAGCCCCCCTAAGGAGACATGGCAAACCAAACTGGTGGAATTATGTCAGATGGAAAAATTAACGGAAACTCTAAGGGAGAGAAAACATAAGCTGTCCCTCAGCAATAAAAGGGATTGCTCCCTAGTATACGATTATTGCAAAAGAGAATGTAAAGTGGAGATTGAAATATAAAAGTTGATACAGTGTGGCAGTAGTGAATGGAACTAACTGTTTAATATAAATATAAAATCTCCATCACCATACATGATTACAGGCTTCCTATCCTAGGTTATTGCACGGAAGAGGAAGACAACGGATATGAGAAGATAAGATCCCCCCCGGGGATATAACGGGACGCTCCCGAAAAACACCCGAATCCGAGATTCCTACTATGAGCACTGCTGTTTTTTCCTCTAAAGAGAATGCTACTATGCATTCCACTATCCCATCCCCCGCGTAGCCATTCTGCTACATCTTGACCCCCCCCTTTTTTTTCTGTTTCCCCCTCCCCTACCCTTTTCTTTTCTATATTTCTGTATTTTACTCTTTGAAAAATTTCAATAAAGATTGATTTAAAAAAATAAATACCCCGCTCTTCTCCACACAAAGAGGACTCAGGGTGGCCTCACATAAGCATCAATGATGCTATCAACATATACAATTAAAATTTCAATTAAAACCGTAAAACTCAATTTAAAACATTAGGCTCTGTCCCTTGTTCCCACCAAGTATAGCAATGTTCCCCCACATGCCGATCACAATTCCTATTGTGTCCTCAGTCCCTGCTAAATATCTTGGGGAGGGGGTAGCAGGTTATGTCTTGTTGTCACCAATATGTATGTGTTCTGTGAGAAATGAATAGAAAATATTTATTCCATAACCGATTCCCTCAATTTATGTAGGGCAAATGCCATACAGGTTGCATTTTTTTAAAAAAAAAACGTTTTAATTAACATTTATATTTAGTATTTAGTTTCTACTTTAATTCTAAAACAACCACCACAAAACATGATTATAAGAAAGATGCAAACTTGACTGAAATCATGATCAAAATTGTTTTCATTCAAATCAAAACATGCTGTTGTAAGAGTTGAACAGCAAGGAAGATATTTGTATTTCAATGGAATTACATTTGTACATACAGTACAACCCCTGCATCTAGAGCAGGGGGGAGTATTTTCTGGACTTTGTGTGTGTACAAAAAACTGGACAGTAGTGAATCATATCAAAATTAATGACTTCTGGCACAAGATTGCCATGGAGTTGCACTGAAAGACTTAGAAAATACCTATGGAAATATCAGCAAACTACACTTTTCCCCATCTGGAGAATGTTGTGTTGGGAAAGGATGGTGGAGATGCCACAAGACAAAACAGATCCATAGGCCAATTCTCTATCTTTACATCTTGGAAGACTCATGCTCTTAAGAAACCAGGTACTTAATGTTTTTGGCAAGAGCTGCTTTCTTACCAAAGCCTTCCAAATTCAAATGCCCTGTGAATAAAATCCCAAGAATCAATGTGGAAAAGGGTGGAGGGGAGAGAGGGAAAGTGAAGGAAAGGTTTCTGATAAGGAAGGAGCAAACTGTGAGAATTTCTAAGCCTGCCAGGAGAATGAGAGAGCAGCGGTGGGTGAGAAAACAAAACACCTTTTGTTGACAGTGCTCAAAGCAATGTGCAATTACAAACAAAGGAAAAGGTATGGCTCTACACAAAAAACAAGGGTGGGGAACAATGACACAAAGCGTAACTCTACTATACTTGTATCTTTACTATGGACCAAAAAAAGGGACTTGAATCATGTGCAAAAATCCTAGTCAGCGTGAGGATTCTGGGCACTGAAATCTAAAGTGATTGCCATACTCTCTACCCGGCTGGCCCCAATACTTTCAATAATAAGTTTGGTGTATACCTTCAAGTCATTTTTGACCCATGGCAACACCAAAGTGATCCCATCACAGAGTTTTCATGGTAAAATTTGTTCATAAGAGATTTGTCATTGCCTTCTTCTGAGACTGACTTGTTTAAGATCACCTAGTGGGTTTCATGACCAACTGGATGATTCAAAACCTTGTCTCCAAAGTCACAGACCAACACTTAAGATGCCTTTACAAGTAGTTAAAAGGATTCTTGAAATATATCTTGGTTATTAATCATAATGGGTGGTGCCATGGGTTAAACCCTTGTTCCAGCGGGATGGAAGACTGACAGGTCGCAGGTTTGAATCCGAGGAGAGCGCGGATGAGCTCCCTCTGTCAACTCCAGCTCCTCATGTGGGGACATGAGAGAAGCCTCCCACAAGAATGGTAAAACATCAAAACATCTGGGCATCCCCTGGACAATGTCCTTGCAGACAGCCAATTCTCACACACCAGAAGCAACTTGCAGTTTCTCAAGTCGCTGCTGACATGAAAAAAAAAAGCCTGCATGTTCTGGGGCAGTGAATCGCTGGGTACCATATGTTAAAAGGCAACAGCAAAAGAAGACTGTGACCTTCATATCTGTTTGTGCCATTCCTTGAGGTGTCTAATGGTTCACATTTGGGAAGCAAAACAGTGGATTAGAATTGCCTTTGGTCTAAGCCAAAAAGGATCTGCTGGAATCTCTTTTTTTACTCTAACCCCAAGCCTGTCCAAATTACTTCTTTGGACTGCAATGTCCAGCCCTAGCATGCATAGCCAATTGTAAGGAAATATGGGCTTGCAGTTTAACAACTTCTCCTTAAAAGGGAGTAAACCATTCATCTATTTCAGCAGTCGACAGGTGGAATACCCTGAGAAAGTGAAGTTTCTGGCAGATCACAATTTGGCACCGCTGATAAGATGAGAACTTGCTGAAGCCCAAAGGGCTGGGCAGATAGTAATGTTTAGTGGCTGTTTCCCAGTAAGCCAGTCACTCCCATCACAGGACTGGTAACAGGTAACTTCCACGGTTACCATTTCTTCTCACCCATCAAAATCTATACCACACCTTTGCAGAAGTGTTTACAGAAGAGCCAGATGGCAGCCACCTTGAAAGGTGTCATCCTCACTTCTTCCCCACAGAAATGCACACTGCTGGCTCCCTGTCATTCCATGTCAGTCACAGCATATTCAGCAATCTTCCAGCCTGCCAGTCTCTCCCATGATCATCTTCAAGGTAAGTGCCACCAGGGAAACTGCAACACCCCAAATGAAAATTTCTGAATAGAAAGAGAGTACATAGCAGTCAACATACAAGTGTCATGAAGCCTTGGACCAGTATTCTCTTTCAGTCTAACACAGAGTTGTTGTGGGGGGAAAGCGTAATGAAACTGTTAGAGTTGTCAGGTCAAGACTATCTCCATCCTGAAATTTCAGAGCCAAAATCCAGACCTACAGATGACTCCATGTGATGTCAAAGGAATTGGCCCCGGTAATGTTGGTAAGCATCAACAACACTAAGAAGTAATCATAATTGCTCAGAGTCTAAGAAATAAGAAAAAAAATTACACACACACATTTGAAGGCAGTGCTGTCACACCGAGATTCTTTCACTTTGCCCTGAGAACTGGAGATGAAGGTTTCTGAAAAGAAAGAGATCTGAAAACCTTAGCCACTATGTATGATGATTGGAAGGTGCATGTATATTGTAGAATTAACACAGTTTGACACCACTTTAACCATCATGGCTCAATGCTATGGAAACCTGGGAGCTGTAGTTTGGTGACACAACAGACTATTTAGCTGAGTATGAAAAAACATTGTGCAATTCCCATGATCCCATACCATTGAGCCATGGCAATTAAAGTAGTGTCAAACTGTATCGATTCAGCAGTGTAGATGCAACCTGAATTTCTTGAGGAATGGCAGCTCGTATATATATAATGGCAATCAGAGTGGGCCTAGGTGTCAAGTTTATCTCCCTGAAGTTCTGCAGGGGCTACAAAATACCCCAAGCACAAAAAATAAAAATGCAAAAACTGCCTAGAAATTCAGGTTTAGTTTTTAGAAAACTGGTTGTTGTTGTTTTTAAAAAAGAAATGTTAAATAGTGTAAGGGTTGTTCATCAGCTTCTTGAAAGGGGTTGGAGTTAGTGGGCATTATTTTCTCAGCTATCTAGAAAGGGATATCCCTTGTAGGAGGAGGAGGAGGAGGAGGAGGAGGAGGAAGCCGGACTCAAGGGGGCTGCCATAGGTGAACAGAGAGCATTGACAGTCCCAATAAAGTCTTCTGGCCAGAGATTCCATTCACTGTCATAATGCTTGACTTATATTGCACCCTAAATTAACAAAATTTAAAATATTAATGATATCAGGCAGGAGAACTGGATCTCATAATAATAATAATAATAATAATAATAATAATATCCCCGTAGGGACTTGGGGTGACTTACAAAGCACTCCAGGGTGCACATAAAATATAAAACAGGTAAAAACAGTACAAAAGTATAAAATAAGTTGCATAAAATTATAACAACCCCCTGTCAACACATGTAGCATAAAATTTTAAAACAACAGTACATAAAACTAACTGCTGTCAATTCACAGATACATATGTCAGCTTCATATGCGCCCATACAGCCTACTCAAGGTCAAAGGCCTGTCTGAACATCCATGTTTTTAGGTTGGAATGGAAAGATTGGAGGGTGGGGGCTAAACGAGAGAGAGAGAGAGAGAGAGAAGATTTAAGAGAAATCTACCACTACACAAAGGAAATAAATGTATTTTTGATTTTGGAATCCATATATGTACATTAGGCATGAGAAAAAAGTTATGAAAATGATTCGTTTCGTAAGAAAATTCGTAAGAAATGCTACTTTCGAGTATTTCCGCACCTGGAACGCCAACCAGGAAGTGGACTTTCTTTTTCAAACTTCGGGGCCAGGATTTTCTTAAGTGTCGTTATTAGGTCGTAAGGGGGCACCCTCCTCTCTCACCACCCTCCCACCTCCCTTGCCAATAAGTATTATGGCAAGGCAAGCCCTAAACTCGCTCCTTCTTTCGGCTGGAAGCCTGGTCAAATGTAAACAGAGAGGTTTACTCAGAAGTAAATCTGCAAAGGAGGGCACTTTGGATGAAGGGCCCTTCTTTGTGGATTTACTTGAGTAAACCTCTGTTTACATTTTTTCCAGGCTTCCCTGCCTCTCCTGCCTGCCAGGATCTAAAGCATCAAAGAGTATTGGGGTGAGAAACCAACCTAATGTATAATAGAATGAATGCTACTGTAAGTGCCTAATATTATAAGTAATCCAACTGGTCATACCTACATTCCATGCACATGCAATAATACAGCAGTAATAACAATAACAAGAGGTAAAATTCAAACCGTATTCTGACTGGTCTCTCCTCATGCGGTGGAAACGGGCTCTTCTCGTATTTGCCCGGGAAATTAGCCCGGGGTAAAGCCAGTGTTTGCTGCTTGGGAGCACACACATAAATATTCTTCGGGGGGGGGGGATTTGCTGCAGAATTCAGGGCTCATAGAGAAGATTCTGCAGCAAATCCCCCCAAAGAATATGTATGTGTGTGCACCCAAGCAGAAAACGCTGGCTTTTCCCGGGCTAATTTCCGGGCTCACAGAGAAGAGCCCGTTTGCACCGCATGAGGCAGGGACCAGTCAGAATACTTCGGGTTTGAATTTTACCTCTTCTTATACCCATTGTTATTACTGCTGTATTATTGCATGTGCATGGAATGTAGGTATATGACCAGCCTGGGCAAACTTGGGCCCTCGCTCCTCGGGATCGGGTGTGTGAGAGGCAGCGAGGAGCCAGGGGGCTCCTCCTCCTTTTCTTTGCTGCTTCCAAGAATAGAATACCCCTCCCTCCCTCCCTCCCTCCTTCCTATTTGGAGAGTCCCATCTAGAATTCAGTGTGATTTATTCAAGTTTTTGGCCTACAACTCCCAGAAATCCCAGCCAATTTACCAGCTGTTAGGATTTCTGGGAGTTGTAGGCCAAAACCATCTGGAATGCGCATGCGCTGGCATACGAACTACTAACGAATCTCGTTAGTAATTAAGTTACATTTTAGAAATTTTTGGAAATTTTTTTGTAAGTCTTTCTTTTACTAATCAAAAAAAATCCCTCCCCATTTGATTTTAGAATCGCCATTTTTGGGTTCGAAACCATGCCTAATGTACATATTGAGATACCTTAGAGACTGATATGCATAGGTGAAATGATACACACTTTATACACATAGCTGAAATGTAATTTTAGGCACAATATGTTAATAAGGTGTATATGAAACAATTTTTGTGTAAATTGAACCATCAGGATAGAATGGTCTCGGTATCTCAGCCAGCTATGTGGGCAATTTCAGATTTTGGAATTCCAGATAAAGGATGCTTAATTGTATCATGATCAATCTCAGGCTCATATGGTCACAGTGATATAAGATTGAATGAACAGAAGAAAAAGCCATACTGGATTTCCTTGAGCTGAGACAGTTTGGCATTGAGATGATGCTACCCCTTGGGAAAAGGATAGTCTAATACCAGCAAATTTCATATATTGTTTTTCCCAATTTGTGCCTTGGATAGATGAAATCCAGGTATCTCAGTGTTTCCCAACCAGTGTGCCGTGGCACACTAGTGTGCCGTGAACGATCATCAGGTGTGCCATGGGAAACTGGCACTCTTCCCCCTCCTAGCAGCTCTTTCTCCCTCTTTCCCTCCCCAAAGATCCTCCCCGAGGCAAAGGAAGGGCTCTGCTGAATGCCAGGGCCAGGCCCGCCTTGAGGAAGCCTTCAGGAGCCTCGACTCACCATGGCTCCAGTTCCCGCTCAGGGCTCCTTCAGCCTCCCGATGCTCCCAGGTTCACTCACTGCCCAATTCACCAACGTGGAGCTTCCACCTTTGGCTGTTCAAATTGAGCCTCTCCGCTTGGAAATGTGTTTTTTTTACTATTCTACTGGATTTTTCGAGAGTTGCCTCCCCCCCCCCCAAGGAACTGTTTATAACAGCATCATGACATTCATAATTAACTGGAAGCAAGTTTCACTCACGGTGAAATTTCACAAGGGTCTGGAGAACAAGGCCTATGAGGATCGGCTTGAAGACCTGGGCATGTTTAGCCTGAAGAACATAAGAACATAAGAACATAAGAAGAGCCATGCTGAATCGGGCCTCAGCCCATCTAGTCCAGCATTCTGTGTCACACAGTGGCCCACTAGTTGTACACGGGGATCTCTAGCAGAAAGGAGGGCAGACCCTCACCTGCTCCCGACCCCCCACAACCAGTACCCGGGGAAATCCTGCCTGCCTCCATCAACACAGAGGTGGCACTTGGATGTCCATTTCAGTAGCTACTGATTCCCTTGGTGTCCATGAATCTGTCTAATCCTGCCTTGAAGAGATGGCTGAAAGAATTCATGATAGCCATGTATAAGTATGTGAGAGGAAGTCATATATATGTTGTGTTTATCGAAACAGGCCCAGGTTTCACACTGAGTGTATAAATTCATTGAAAAACATATTAACTATATGTATTACTGTGTTAGAGTGTCATTTTGTGTCATTTTGGTTGGTGGTGTGCCCCAGGATTTTGTAAATATAAAAAATGTGCCGCAGCTCAAAAAAGGTTGAAAAACACTGATGTATCTGAACACTGAGAGAGTAGTCTCCCCCCTAACATAGGTCACCAGGAATCCTTGAATTCAAAGCAAAATTGTCTCCATATAGGCTGCTGACATCTATTCTGCATTCAATGGATATCTCTAATTCCAAAGACTGACAAAAGGATATTCTTCTCTCTGGAATCTCTGATGTATACCTTAAAGGGAGGTGGGGGAATACAAACTGAAAGCCAGCCAGATATCACATCTGCCTCTATTTGCACCTCTGAGGGTGAAACCAAACAGGAGGTGGTGAAGATGAGCAGATCTATAAATGAACATGGTGAGGGCTCCCCTCTCTCATTCTGTCAAGCAATTGTAGGTGATCTTTTCCCCCTGCCCTCAGAAAAGGGGGAAGGAGGAACAGAGCCCTCACACAATCTATTTACTGGTTGTCTAGCTGGCAAATGCAGCCTGCAACACCTGTGCCACAGATACAGATGTACAAATCCGGCTGTCGAACCATCTGCAGATGGCATAGTGGAAAGGAGGGCAGCTTTGTATACAACAGCACAGGCAAAGAGTCCAGTTCTTTGTCCTGATCTTGTTTTGCTCATTGGTTTGTCTTTAAAAGCTCTCTTCAGGTAATTTTTGGACACTATGAGCAAACGGACGTTTTTTAAGGAACTGTTCTTTCTATGGCTCGGTTCTTAGGGGCCTAACAATACCCCTTGACCTGAAATATCTTCAGATATTATGTGGTGCATTTCATATTTATACCATTGTAGCATAAGTTGCGGGTAGCTGTTGTTTTTAAATTTTGTCCAGAACTTGGAGTTTCTGTTTCGTATGCGATATGTTGCTGGTGTGTAAATTCTTTTTTTCAAACAGCTTCTATTATCTTTGGAATCCACAAAACAACAAAGGCGATAATTATAGTCTGAAGATGTTATAATGTTTCAAACAAGCCTACAGTGGTGGTATTACAAAGAAAACGTTTGGTTTGCCTACAGCTTTTGCTGCGCTCAAAAGACGTCCCAATTATGCTTTGCATTTTAGCTGGAAACTTCTGTCCTTAAACGAAAACAGCTTGTCTGAAACCTCTTAGAATTCTCCTCTTTTAATTTCTCTTGATTCTTCTGTGAATAAAATTGGTCCAAATGGTGGCTGCAGCAGGAGAGAGAGAGAGAGAGAGAGTCCCCCTCCTTTTCACAAACTACGGCTGGCTTTGTGAAATAGGTACTTTTCTAGTTGGGGAGGGAGAGAAAGGAATGATGAGGGGGATAAATGTATGTCATTTAAAACCTCTTATGTACATCTGCTACTTGTCAACTCGTGATCTTCTGATCCTTGAATATTTGGCAACCCTGTGATTTGCGATAATGGAATTACTAGAAAAAGTTATCAACAAAGACATTACATTATAAATGGGAATAGCAAGGCTTCAGATGTTTTAGAGATGAATGAACTTGGAAAAGGATGCAATGGCATTGAGGGGAGGAAGGATGGGGACCTGAGTGTTGTGAAGCTTTCAAAGGAGCCACATAGGCCTCTAAATATATGGTCAATATGAACATGATGTGAACCAGATCCTAAAATAATGTACTAAATCATGATATATGAAGATATGCTGACATTACGGTCTGGATTGTGTATGCCTATTTAATGTTTATACAGGACCAGTACCAACCAATGGATTAACCACTGTGCTAAGTATTTACTGTCTTTGTACCTTGATTTATCAAGTCAGTTGAAAGCGTTTGAAGGAATCCAGCCTGACGTCATGGTTTGAGCATTGGTTTACAAATCTGGAGATGAAGGTTCAAATCCCTGCTCAACAATGAATGCCCATTGAGTGATCTTGGGCAGGTCACACTATTTCAGCCTCAAAGGAAGGCAAAGCCAACCCCTTTCTGAAGAAATCTTGGCAAGAATATCCCATGATAGATTCACTCGACATAAATCAGAGATTACTTGAAGATGCACAACAAGAAGAAGTTGCAGGGTAGTGGAGATATCAAAATGTAGTCAAGTGGACCTCCAAGTCAATAGTGGTCAACTGTGATCAGATATTCTCTAAGAACAACTGTGAATCAGGATGTGAACTTATAGGGTGATTTAATGTGCTATAGTGATTAAGCACAGTGATAAGTTTAGTGTATTAAGACGAGAAACACCCAGATACCAGGGTTTCACCCCTGCTCTACTCTGGACACCCGCTGGGCTGCCATGGGCAAGTTTTCTGCCTATGAAGAAGGTAATAGTATCCCACATCATATTTGCTAAGAATATATAGGGTCACCATAAATCAGAATGAATGTGAAGACTCATAGCAGCAGCAATATGAAATGACTCATATGTTGGGGAATAGAAAGGGCTCTTTCTCCTGACCTTGAGGTCTCTAGTCCTTGACTCTTATTTGGTTCATGATTAGAGTAGAATTAAGAAAATCAGTGCATACATACCTTTTCAGATCAAATTCCCCAAATGTATGTTGAAAATAAAACATCTGCATAAATAAATGAAATATTCACATAATGTGAGACTGAAGCGTAGATTTAATTTTATTAATCTACTTGGATAGTAAGTTATATGCTAGCCTTTTTTTTGCTTAGCCTTCTAGCAAAAACATCCCCTAAACCAGGGGTGGGCAACTATTTTTTCCAAGGGGCCACATGAGAGCAAAAAAATATTATGCAGGGCCGCACCTAAAGGCGGAACTACATGCTAATCTACATAATTTATTTATTTCACTTACTATATTTACCATATATTACACATCATTAATATTAACATATTAATATATCAAGAAATATTCATATATTATTAGTATTATTATCATAATTATTATATTATAGTACAGGGGTGGGCAATAATATCCATGAAGCAATTAAATTTATATTATATCTCCCAGAACATAATTATATCAATGAAGCAATCAATTTAATATTATATCTCCCACAACAAAATTACATCAATGAAGCAATCAATTTTATATTATATCTCCCAGAACACAATTATATCAATGAAGCAATCAATTTAATATTATATCTCCCAGAACACAATAACATACCTCTTCTTTCCTCCTTTGGAAGAGGAGGTCCGGGCAGCGCGCCTTCCCTGGCGAAGCCAGGTAGCCAGTGGCAGCGCTGCTTACCGGGCGAAAAAGGAGGCCCGGGCAGGTAGACAGCCATGCGTGGCTTTGTTTACGGCAAAAGCAAGCAAGGGAGGCGAACGCGGGGTCCCCTTCCTCTCGCGCATGCTTGAAAACAAACTCTGAAGGACGCCCCGCCCCCTGAGCGTCTCCCGCAATGACGTTGCAGCCGGCATCGCCGAACACGCTCAGGGGGCGGCGCTTCCTCTGCAGTTTGTTTGGCAACGTGAACGAGAGGAAGGGGGACCTCGCGTTCGCCTCCTATGCTTGTTTTTTTGCTTTGTATCTGGCAAAAAACAAGCATAGGAGGCGAACGCGAGGTCCCCTTCCTCTCGTTCACGTTGCCAAACAAACTGCGGAGGAAGCACCGCCCCCTGAGCGTGTTCGCCGATGCCGGCTGCGACATCATCGCGGGAGACGCTCAGGGGGCGGGGCATCCTCCGGAGTTTGTTTTCAAGCGTGCGTGAGAGGAAGGGGACCCCGCGTTCGCCTCCTATGCTTGTTTTTCGCCAGATACAAAGCAAAAAGCAAGCATAGGAGGCGAACGCGAGGTCCCCTTCCTCTCGTTCACGTTGCCAAACTGCGGAGGAAGCGCCGCCCCCTGAGCGTGTTCGGAGATGCCGGCTGCGACGTCATCGTGGGAGACGCTCAGGGGGCGGGGCGTCCTCCGGAGTTTGTTTTCAAGCGTGCGTGAGAGGAAGGGGACCCCGCGTTCGCCTCCCTTGCTTGCTTTTGCCGTAAACAAAGCCACGCATGGCTTTCTACCTGCCCGGGCCTCCCTTTTTCGCCCGGTAAGCAGCGCTGCAACCGGCTCCCTCTCTCCCCCGGTAAGCAGCGCTGCCCAAGCCCCCTCGGGCCGGATGGGAGCGCCCAAGGGCCCGCATCCGGCCCCCGGGCCGCCAAATGCCCATCCCTGCCCTAAACTGTAGTTGTATGTACCTAAGATTTATCAAGCATTTCAGGCTCAGAAAACTCATCTCGATTGGAAAAGAAACTGGCATATTTGTGATCAGTTCTCATTTAATCTGGCAGCTCAGATGGTTCAAGGCCTTTTCCTCAAAATGTTTGAAGGAATTGAACTGTTTTACAAAGCATTCTGCTTTAATGGACACAAACTGCCTACCTAAGTTGCTAATAATGTAATTTATAATAAAAATGACACAAGTTTTTTAAACCTGGAGAGGATTAGTATTGGTTTCCAGTGGATTGTCTTCTTGTGTTGGGCTTGTGGCTTCTTTGACTACCAGGATTGTGGGATCTGAAGTGCAAGCAGATACAAGGGATGGGAATTTACAAGGGCTGAGTTTCCCTGGGAATTAGCCTGTTTGAAGCAGAGGAGTGTGAGATAACACCTGGGCTGATACAGCTACAGCTAGCAAAGAAGGAATTTTAATTGGCAACTCCAAGGTCCTTGCTTTCGGGTGGTGGAGGAAAATGGCATTTAGGGGATATCGAAAGAGGTTTGGTTTTGGGGTATTTTAGTTCAGCTTGCTTTGGGAAGACTCAGATTTCTGGCAACGTCGGCTTTGGAAGGTCCTTTGCAATTGGAATTGCATTCATGTTCATAGACTTAAGATTCTACTTTACTTTTGGAAATTCTAGTTTGAGTTTTTGGGACTTTGATTCTCTTGAACTCTATTGGATATTTTTATCATCTGTGCTGCTTTTGGCACCTGGAACATTCCTGCTTGGATGATAGATGTGTTTTTCCTTTTACCCTTTTATTCTTTATTGCATTACTGGATATTACCTGCTTTAAATAAATGACTATATTTCAAGTGCTGATGTTGTGTGATTACATCTAGAGGGTCCACGTTTCCCTGGAGTGCGACATCTTGGCAAGACAGTTGAGAGGTCTCTACTTTGAAGTTGCACTAAGCTTATGCGTGGATCTGTTTTAATCGTTTTTCTTTGACCAATCCATTTTCTTCAGTTTGGTTGGATGGCCATAACTGCAAAGGCCCCACCATCACAGTTTCCCATTCATAACAGGACCACATGGCAGCTGATCATGGCTCCTCCTCCCCTTTTTGGGAGCACACAATGCGCAAAAAGGCTGTTGCATGCTCCTCCTCATATGGGCTTTCCCTGTGAGCCCTGCCTGTTGGGTCAATTGGAGTAAAAGAATGCCGTGACATGTCTTACACTGTAGCAACCCAGTTCCCTTTCGTGCCTGGGGGGCAGGGGGCAGTACCGGGGGTACCACTTGCATTAGGGCCAGCTGCAGCTGATGAGGACATGGAGGAAGGGGCTGATGAGTTAGCTGGGCCTTCCTCTCCCACAGAGAGCTTGGCCTGGGATGATGAATGGCCTGACGGCTATGACAGCTGGAAAAGTCAGGCTGACCCTGAGAGTGCTGATTCAGATCAGTATGAGAAACCAGGTGGTTTCGGGTCGCAGGAAAGGATCAGGGAAACAGTGGAGGATGAGCCCATGGAAGCTGAAAGGGAGTTCGGCTCTCATGAAGATAGTGACCCAGGTGCTGGGAGGCAAGGACGGAGCTTTGATAGGAGACGGAGCATTGAGTCCAGCAGGAGAGATTGGCACCGTAGCCTAGAGTGCCAGAGAAGCGCTAGATCCCGTAGCACAGATTGGCGCAGAAGCCTAGAGCATCAGGGGCCTCGCCAAGGGGATTAAGTATAGGATCCGTGGGAAAGGATCCTCAGTAGCTCGGCCACTTCTGTTCTAAAGGGATTGAAGCGAGCGAAGATCCACGGAGCCAGGTTGCCGGCTCGTGTCTTGCCAAGAAGTTTCTTGGGCTTTGTTATGAACTTTGCCTTGTTCCTTTGCCACAGACCAAGTCCTTGATCCGCATTGTTTTTGCGGAGTCTTTGCTACGTTTGCCTTTGGATTTTACTTACGGACTCTTTACCTTTTTGATTGAACTTTTGATACTTTTATGGACAATTTACCTTTTCACCTGTTTCTTATTATTCAATAAATAGTTAGCTGATTGCCGTCTCTGTGTGTGTGATTAAGGGGCTGTGCCGAGACCCTGCATCGTGACATACACAAGCAGTGTCTGCTTCCTTAACCCCATTGCTGATACCCAGGCTCGCTTGACGGGAAAAAAAGAAAGGGTCCCAGGAAGGATACTTCCTTAATGTGGTTGCTGAAACCAACCCTTTCCAAGGGAGGAAAAAAGGGTCCAAGGAATGAAAAGGGGAGCCTCATAAGTTCCCCATTGCCACCAATGGGCTGGATCTAGCTGTATTTTTTGGCTGCAGAACAAAAATGGATATCCAGCTACCTGCCCATTTTTAGGAAAATGAACAGGGGGGTCTACCGGAATCCAGCCAGTAGAAATGGATCGAGGTTCAGCTGACTAACTTACACATTCTTTATTTTTGGATGTTCCAACTGTTGTGGGTTCAAGAAAGATTACAGCCCTATATTATATTATGCACATTTTTTGTGAGTTCATGAAAAGTTTACATTTTAGGTGGCTTTGTCCCTCATGCTCACAATAATGCTTTCAGATAGTGAAGTGCATGTTTAGAACAGTAAATATTTTGTATGTATTTATCTTCTATTTTACATGGTTTCTACTATATAGATCATGCCACTTCATCAGATAGCCAGCGGCAGAAGGAGGCAGGGGTCCACTTCTTCAGGTGTGGGTAATCTGGCACCCCACACCTTGAATCTCCTGCCTCACTGGGAGGGAGGCCGATCAAATGGAGGGAGAGAGTGGAGTGTGTGTGGTGCAGATTGCTTCCCCAAATGTGCAACCCTCGAAGACTCCCATTTTGCCAGAGTGGCGGCAACATGCATGTTCTGCTCCTCTGCACCTATGGAGCTGGCAAGACATCGTTTGATGGGAGCTGACTGGCTCCATGGGTGACTGGGGCCCAATCTAGCCCTGTATGATGAGGTTGTTTGACAAATGTTTAGCAAAAGTAATACATGAAATCCTACTTCCAAAGGAATGGCATCCACTGGGCCATTACCTCACCCTCTATGTCTTCACTGCCATTCCCATTCAGCCAGGGAAGTTCATCCAAACACCAAGCCATCAGCAGAGGTTCCTGGGAGATCAGAGAGGGCTGATCTCCTCTCCTTCTTGCTTGTTGCTTGGGTACCCCTCCTGATTTCAGACCAGAGCATGTATAATAATCAGGAGCTCCCATGGAGCTCTGTGGTTGGTTGGGAGCCACGGTTGGCAGCATCATAGGCATGATCCATCCACTTTTCCTGCTCTGACAAGTGCAGAGGAAGGATGATTTTGCCAATGGAACAGCTGAACAGTAGAACTGCCTGAATTAGATCTAGACTACCTGGATTATCCACAACTTTGCGTAAGGTGGGGGAAAGTTGATTTAATCCTTTTTTAAAACCCTACAATATTCATGGGAGATGATGAATGCTGTGGGAACAGCCAAAAGTGAATTTGAGCTGAGTCTAGATTTCTTGCCTATATAGAATAGCCCTACAAAAGTTTATGCCAGTATCCTTGTTCTCTTAGGGTGCATCCAGGCAAAACCAAAATCCATGTTTTATAACCGAGGCAAAAATCTCAAGACCTGACAGCAGGTCCACACATAAACCTGTCAGTCACAGCCTTTCTTTGTAGCAAATCAAACTGGAGAGTGGGCAGGGGACATCCAGAGGACTTCTAAAAAAATTCACTACATTATGCGCTGGACCTCATATGCACTTGTGAATATCTTAATGTAAACACAAGCAGATTCGCATGTGTGCATATGAAATCCAACGGACCTCTCCTTTTACTCAATTGTTAATTTAAGCTCTCTTTAATATTATAAAGTTTAAAACAAAGAGTTTCAGAGAATTCTAATTGCTTTCCCATTCTGCTTCCCTTCAGATACCTGTGTGTCTGTGACTCCATGTTTTGACAGCCTGGCTAAGCTAATTGGCTGTTTTGGGCTTTTAAAAAGCACACGTGTGCAGGAGCAGTCTGCACAGAAGGAAGGGAAGGAAAGCACATGTTTTACATGACTGCAGGGATATACCGTTATGCAAAAGTGCACATTTTTTAGGTGGAATCAGGTTTTAAGTGCACTTTTTAAGTGCACAGAATTGGGTTAACACACTTTTCAGCTGTTAACCCCATTCTGCCTGCACTTTGGCTAAACATCATTTAGCCTCCCACCCTTAACCCGACTACCTCTGAGTTTTTAGGCATGTGTAGAAGGGCCCTTAGTCTATAAGGTGCTATAAAATGCCTTTCTGTACTGGCATTCCAGACTAACATGGTTATGTGTTTGAACTGCATGGTGTATATCTATCTATCTTTATTTGTAGGACTTGGTGATTTTGGTCTGAATGTAGTACTCTGTGAAACTGTACTTGATACTGTCTGTAGCTATGCTTACTGACATCATGAAGGTCTGTCCCCGTGTGACATCACCTTGTAACATTGCCAGGGACACAACTACGACATCACAAAGAACCACCACTCCGTTTCGGGTTTTAGGATAGTCCTGACTTGACAAGCCCAGTTTTCATTTACATGCTTAGGGATGTCACCAAGAGACGTTCCTAAGGCTTCAGTTCAAAATCAGGAAAATCAAATCTATAACATGTTCAGGGCCAGTGCAATAAGTTGCTTGCTGATCTTACAACATAGCCCACACTGTTGTCTTCACACAGTGGGTGTTTCAGTTACAGTGCTGACAGACTGTAGTTAATAGATGATTTTATTAGATAGATTCAAAGCTCTGCATTGGCCTTCTCGGGAGAGAGAGAAAGATGTTGATCAGGCCATGGATAATGTAGTTGTTAACGATTTTTTTAAAAAGAAGAAGAAAAAGGGAAGGAAAAAACATTAAAAGCTATTACTCCTCATTGAGATAATTCTGGCAACATTATACTATAGAAGTGCACCTTTTGTGTAACAACAAAATGACAAAATTGAAATGTTAAAAGTAGAGTGTCTGAACAAAAGCCTGTGAAATCATTTAGACAAGATCATTGTCCTGCCATTGTAAAAGAACAGGGGAGTGACAGAATGGGACACAGGCAGCAGGGAAAAAAGAGAAGCACTTGTCACAATAAGGTAAAGAGCATTCCTCTTTGTTCCATCTATCCTACTTGGAAAGGTTTTCGGCTAACGGCAGAGCACCCTCCTCTGGCAGCATGCCCAAAATGAAAGTCTTTAAATTAGAGACTTGAAGCCTTTTTTTTAATAAAAAAAAAATCAAAACCATGACAGTGGGCCTCTTCAATAGTTTGATGCCATACTTCTTAAGAGATGATTACTGCATTCTGAGAAATACCTATTACTTGTGTTTGGAATCAGATACAAGACTCAAGCAAGAATCAAGTTGAGTACTCCCACACGTCTTATTCTGATCACATTGTGTTGACTTGTGACCTCATCGCACTAAAGAATGAATCCACTTTAAATCCAGTTTCTGCCTCCTGCAGAATTCTGGTGTTAGTAGTTTAGTGAGGCTGTTAAAAGCTCCTCCCTAAACTTCAAATCCCAGAATTCTGCAGTGTGATGAAGTAGTTGGTACATCTACACTATAGAATTAATATACTGCTTTAACTGCTATGGCTCAATGCTATGGAATCCTGGGATTTGTAGTTTGGTGAACTACTTGTACTCTTAGGCAGAGAAGGCTAAATACCTTGTAAAATTGCATCTCCTATGATGCTATGGCGGTTAAAGTGATACCAAACTGCATTAATTCTGCAATGTAGAAGTACTCTAGAACTGCTAATAGGTGTGTTGAAAATGAAACACTTACTCCGAGGATAAGCTTTCCACAAGCCTGTTCTTTACTTTACTAGCCCCTGGCTCCCCTTCTGCATTTTCTCTTTCCAAATTACTCTTCTTCTGAACTAAACTACATCTAAAGAAAGCAGATGCATAGTTGTAAACTAGGGGGAAAGACATTGGGTAAGGCCCAAGGATTAACATCATGGGGACCTTGTAGCCTTAATAAGATAAGCAGATTGATGGGAAAGAACAGGGAATGAAGAGGAAGGAACGCTGATCAACAGCAAAGATGGAGCCAAAGGTTATACTGGGCACGGTGTCACTATCACTTAGAGGCTTTAAAAGGAGCAAGAGTTTATATATACTGGAATTAAAAAAGAGATATCATTCTGTGCTGAGAAAAAACAAATTCTGTGTACATTATGTTAATTAAGAAAATCTGCATGCATTTGATTATTTTGCATTCTCCTCCTCCTCCTGTTCTGGGGAATTATTCACAGCATGGTAATCAGGGATCATATAGCTCTTTCCCTGCCACTGAGATTTTACCATCCATTGTTTGCCCACTTCAGGTTATCCTCAGTACAATGAGGACTAGAATGTTATATATAACATCCACTGCATGTGACATCTGAAATTCACAGACATAAGATAGCACTCACAGAAGTGATGCTATAGTTGGCCGCACTCATGTAGCAGGACATATTTTAGATTTTCATTCTTCAAAGGAAACAGCCAAAATTTCCAAATAGCAAAAGTCATCTTGGAGAAAGGACAGACAGAACATATCCAGAACATGCTGCCCTGGAAACTTAGATGCAGAAAAATGGCTTCAAACTCTCTCTCTCAGCATTACTTTGCGAACGAAGATTCTTAGGAAGGACTCATCCCACGCTTTTTACAGGCATGTTGATGACTAAAAGGGCCAATCTGAGATAGGCAAGTTCGGTTGCAGAAAGCACAGCAGAATGTCTCCTTGGGTGATGTTGTTTCCAAGTTGTGGTTTTTTCTGCGTTGTCGTTTCTCTTCGAGAGATCTGTCTTCTCGAAAGAGGCCGCAGCATTGTGGATAGTGGATCTCCATGCCTCCCGATGTGAGGCCAGGGTGGACCATTTTTGGTGATCAATCTGGCCGAGCCTGAGATGTTGTTTCAGGGAGTCCTTATATCTCTTTTTTGGGGTGCCTCTCTTGCGTTGACCCGTGGCGAGTTCACCATAGAGTAGTATCTTTGGGAGATGGTGGTCCTCCATCCTACAGGCATGCCATGCCCAGAGCAGCTGTGTTGTCAATAGCATGGCCTCAATGCTGGTGATCCCTGCTTGCTCAAGGACAGCAACATTCGTCACATAGTCAAGTGTATATTTAAGATTGTGCGAAGACAGCGCTGATGAAAGTGTTCAAGAAGTCGTAGGTGTTGGCAATAGGTGACCCATGTTTCAGACCCATAAAGAAGAATAGACAGTAGGCTTCAAACTACAGGAAAGGAGACTCCACCTGAAGGTCAGGAAGAACTTCCCAAGCGTGAGAGCTGTTCAGCAATGGAACTCTCTGCCCTGGAGTGTGGTGGAGGCTTCTTCTTTGGAGGCTTTTAAACAGAGGCTGGATGGCCATCTGTTGGGGGGTGCTTTGAATCCGATTTTCCTGCTTGGCAGGAGGTTGGACTGGAGAACCATAAGGGTCTCTTCCAACCCTATGATTCTATGATTCTATTAAAGGGTATCAATGTAAACCTTTGCACACATCCAGCATAGTCCCTTGCATTATTATTAGCTTTAGTATGGGATGATATTAGGAAGATTGAAACTTTTTATTGTATTCATATCTGAATTTTTCAATAGATGTTATCTTTATTACTGTATGTTTAAAATGATATGCTAATTTTTAAATTGTTAGGTTATGTTTATTATTATATGTGTATTGCGGAATTGTATGCTGTAAGGACTCACCTGCCTTAAGCAGGGCCGAGGCCTGCTTAGAAGAGGTTTAGAAATCCTGTTTTGGTTGTGCTGGCATCCATCTTGGAGAGGTGGCTGCAGCCAGCAACCATTAAGGGAAGGGAAGCCAGAGCAAGGGGGCGTGGCCTTGCAGGCTTGTGCCTAGTTACAGTGTAGAGGCTGTGATTGGTTAGAAAGTAGAGGGGGAGGAGTTGGAGCTGACAGAGTAGAAAATCCTGTCAGAGAATGTTTCAGTCTGGTCTGGAGTTTAGAGCAGGGCTGTGCAGACGCACATCTCCAGCCTCTGCTGTTTAGAGTCAGGCTGTAGATTCGGCATCTACGCCTGAGGCAGTCTTGAGCAAGGTTTCTGGGGGAGTATCACCAGAGCCTTAGCAATAGAGACTGACAGTCTGTCCTAAGCAATTCACCACGTAGGAATAGGCTGGACTAGTGGGAGTCAAGACTTAGATCTGACCGCCCTTAGGGCCAGTAGTCATTCTAGTGGGGACGCTTGTGGAAGAGTGCCAATTTAGAACTGTTCTTGTGATAGGCAGTTGGGTTACCTGGTCATCTCTGGAGATAGAGTGACAGGTAGTGGGCCTCTTAGACTGTGTGGGTTACGAGTAACCCAGTAGTAGCCAGACTCAGGGAACGATCTAGGTGATTAGATGTTCCAGAATTTTAGAACAACAACCATCTAGTGGAACTATTAGGTGGGAGTTGGGAGACCAGTCTCAGTACTGTCTGTGGAACTGAACGTACCATCTTAAGAAGTAATAATAGCCTTTTAATAAGTAACCTCTATGCTCTAGCACATATACTGAATCTTGTAACCATCACGCTGTCCTAAGTCTATCATTGTTATAACCATACGCTAGTTGCCTCTCAGTAGAACCAATACGATCTGTGCCTATTTGATAGCCTTGTTGTAGTTAATAAATACTTTTATTATTAACTTTTAAAAGAAGCCTCCGTCATCTTTCGGTCTCCTCAGTTTACATTCTTGGTTGGGGGGTTGTTGTTAAGGCCAAACGCTACAGACACTTCATTTAATTAGAGTTTAATTATAAAGTAAATCCTAATGACCCATTAGGTTGGTGGCAGACTACCGGGAGTGTCAATTAAGTCAATTTAGGTGACCGAGATCGTCACATATTAATTGGTGTCCAGCGGTTGGATTCGATCAAGCCTAAATCCAGTCAGCCAGAGTTTCCCTCCAAAATACTCTGAGGGAAAACTCTGAGGAAAAGCTGTGCCAAGACTCTGAGGGAAACAATTTACCTCAGGAGTTGCCGCCAAAACAACACACACATACACCATTATGGCTCCACCAAGGGGGAGAAGGAATACCTTCACTGGTGAAGGAAGTGGGGAGGAATGTCAGCCTGAGGGAGAGAATGTGGGGGAAGCCATTAGTACCTCAGAGGCGCTCCGACAAAAACAATTGGAGTTTGACATGTTGAAATTCGAGGCTTCGGAGCGAGAGAAAGAGGCTGAGAGAGAGGAAAAGAGAATGGCTTTTGAGAAAGAACAACAGGCTCTTGAGGCTGAGAGGGAAAGAGAGAGAGAGGAAAAGAGAATGGCTTTTGAGGCAGAACAAAGGGCTCAAGAGGCTGAGAGGGAAAGAGAGAGGGAGGATAGGAGAATGGCTCATGAAGAACGGATGCTTGAGTTACAACTTAGTGGAAGAAAGAATGCATCCCGCTCTTCAGAGGCTGGACAGAGTGGTTCACTGTCATCAAAGATGAAGCTTTTCCCTCGTTATACCAAAGGCGATGACGTAAAAGCTTTTTTAGCCAGCTTTGATAGAGCGTGTATGGATTTTGGGGTGCCTGATGAAAGGAAGATGGCACATCTCAGGCCCCTGATATGTGCGGAATTGAGCGAGATCTATGGGGATCTGAGGGATTCTGAGTGTGGCAATTATGCCATTTTTAAGGAGAGAGTTAAGCTCAGATTTGGGCTGACGGCTGAGCAGAGCCGGAAGACTTTCCGAGAGTTAAAGAGAAAGTCTGGGGAAACTTATTCGCAGTTAGGGTCTAGGCTGGAGAAAGCCTTTACTCAATGGCTGGAGGGCAGTAAAGTAGAGACCTTCGATGACCTGAGGCATTTAATGTGCATGGAGCAGTTTCATCAACTGATACCTGCACAAATGCGATGGTACATCAGGGACAAGAAAATTAAGACTGTGTCGGAAGTCGCTGAGACACTGGATCAGTTGGAGGGAGATTTAGAGGTTAGCTCCCTGATGGTCAAGAGATTATTATTATGGTTTAGTATAATCCCAGTTTCTCTTCAAGATTGGAGCCCAAAGCAGTTTACCATTTAAGAACCAATACAATAATAAAGCATTTAAAATAAAACTAAAATAGAATTTTAAAAGTGACAATGTTAAAACAATTGAGTTAAAATACAATTAAAAATAAAGATAGAATATGTTTTAAAATGGTACCGCACCCTCTTGCACGTTTTTAAAAAATTCTGTTTCAAAAGCCTGCCTGAATTAAAAAAAAGATTTTAGCCTGCTTCCATAAGGACAACATAGATGGCCTTTCTGATTTTTCTTCAAATCTAGTTAGAGAGTCACCTAGAAGGCCCTCTCCCACATCCCCACCCACTGAGCTTCTGATGGTGGTGGGACTGAGAGAGGGGTCTCTCCTGAGGATCTCAGATCCCGGACTAGTTCATGCAGGAAGATATGATCTGACAAATAGACTGGACCTCTTTGTGTGTGTGTGTGTGTGTGTGTGTGTGTACACACACACACACACATACACACACACCTGGATGCATTCTGCAGCTACATACAAACAGGTGCATATTAGTCTTTAAATCCTTAGGAGAGAATTCTAAGACCTGCCAGGGAGACCCTCCTCTTTTTCCTGGCTCAAACGTGGTTGGTGGGGATGAGGGAAAGGGCCTTCTTGGTGGTGGCCCCCAGATTCAGAACGCCCTCCCCAGTGAAATTAGGCAAGCCCCCACACTGTCCTCCTTCCATAGGGACCTGAAGATTTGGCTGTTCACACAAGCTTTTGAGAACGCCTAGTCCCTACTTGATCTATGAATTTGTTATGGAACCTGCACTTTATCCCATGCTTACAGTTCTGCACTTTTCCCATTCCCTTGCCCTATTGTTTACAGCCTGATCATGTTTATAACCTACCACCATTGACGGATGAGAGCTGTTTTATTCTAAGTTTTATGTTGTTATTTACATGCTTATATGTTTTATCCAATTGTATTTTATATTGCTCTGTTTTTTCATGCTCTGTTTTTTTAGGCAACTTGTGCCTTGTGTAAGCCACCCCGAGACCCTTTGGAGAGATGGTGACAAGATACAAGAATAAAGTTATTATTATTATCATCACCACCAGCATCACCATCAATTGAAACACAACAAGATTAGTACACAGCAAACAAGATCACTATGCTGGTTGTTGTATTGGATCACACATTGGACACTTTCCAAGTGTCTAAGACTGTCTGATGTATCGGCGAATAATTGGTGCAGATCCCAGTAGGGTGGCCTTTTGCAGTTGACTGATGGTAATTTTAGCAGTGCCGATTGTTTTAAAGTGCAGGCCAAGGTCTTTAGGCACTGTACCCAGTGTGCCAATCACCACTGGGACCACCTTTACTGGCTTGTGCCAGAGTCTTTGCAGTTCAATCTTTAAATCCTCATGTTGTTTCAGCTTTTCCCGTTATTTCTCTTCAATGTTGCTGTCACCTGGGATTGCAACATCGACGATCCATACTTTGTTTTTAACACAATCACTGTATTATTATTATTATTATTAAAACATGTTCATAGCAGCCCCATTTCAGTGCCTGTTTCAGGCAAAGAACTAGAATATTAATACAAGAAAACACATTTTGTATTTGATATGACCACTATAGATTTGTGGCTCATTCTTAGCTTATAAGAAAGAATGTGTATTTCTGCTCCAATACTTATTTTAAGAGAGCATCAGACAACACTGCTTATGCAGTTCCATTCCTTACCATTTGCTGTCTAAAACCGATATTGTGAGGCAGATTCAGTGACGTCATTCATTCAAGAACTTTGCTTCACTTTTCCTGCTCCCAGTTGTTGAACTTCATGGGTTTTATTCAGGAGAGAAAGAACGGGGATGCAAGGAGAAATTGAGTTAAGTAGACCCACACTTTTCTGCAATACATATCTATTATACTAGCTATGGCGAATAAGCCAGTTGTGTGTGCTGCAGGAGTGAGGATAAAGTGTCTCTGATACAACTCTTCCAAAACGATCACCTTTGCCGCAAAGCCCTTTGTTGATCCGCGTATTGATAAACGAAGAGCCTGGCCGCGTGTCGAGGAGGCTGTTTTTGTTCCTGTTGTGTCCTATCCTCCAAATGAAGGCAGCTCTAGGCTTTGTCCTAAAACTCCATGAGGCATGGGCAGCCCAGGGGCATTCTCTTTGATTAGTGCTGCTTTACTAAACAAATGGGAACGCTGGATCGCAATAACAGACCTAAGCAACAGACCGAATACTAAATGCCTGCAGTGGTGGGACACTTTGCCGAGCCATATACTGTACAAGGAGCTTTTGTCATAAGGCTTGACCCAAAACATTTGGTCCATAAAAAGAGTTACAGTCGCAGGGACTCCTGGCAGTGATAGCTTTAATGCAGGATCTGTGTTGTGGTGTAAAACAAATGACTTCAGACGTTGCACTAAATGGGCAAAAAAACAACACAGGAAATGGCTCGATATAAAACAAGATACATGCCAGCCACCTATGCACAGGGGCCCCGTTTCAAGGCAGAAACGAACATATGTCCTTTGGCATCACAGTACAGTTGGACACAGGGAAAGATTTTATGGCTGTGAATAAGAATATCGAAGCAGGAGCAATGGAAACCTCTCTGTGGTGTTTGATCCATAGCTGCCTGGAAGTTTTTTTTAGTTTTGGGCACTCCTGCTGCTGAAAACATCAACAACTTTCAGAAGCTTCTGGCTGTCAATCTTATCTTTGGAAGAAAATATTACCCAGCCCAGAAATGCTACTGCACAGTCATTGATTGCGTTCTGCATGGTATTTTTATAAATCCGATTCACTCTCTGTTAATTAATTTGGATATATTAGCAGTGGCATGACCCAATATTATTAGGGAGCATCTCCATCTTTTCAGTTATTTTCAGATAGACACTATAATTTCATCTGCGATATGTTCTGAAGCATAAGGACCACTCTTAACTGATTACACATTGCTTCAATGTAGCTGTTTTCCTCCTCCTGCCATAGAAAGACTTTCCTTATTCCTTTTTTTTAGTTTAGAAGGAAAGCAAGCAACATATGTTGGGCAGGGGGAAGAGTTCATTTAGGTATGATCTTTGTCCCATGGGGTAGATTTCTGAAACATTAACTTTCCCATCTATTTTTTTCTGAAGTCCTACCTATTGATTTTTTATATACTTAATGGTCACCTATAGACCTGAAATTAAAATATATATACACTGTACTTTAATTGTACCAGGCCACCTGAGTTATATACTTAAAATTGGTGTTAGATATATACATTCTGTGGCATTAGTCCTGATGCTGCTGTTTCCCAAAATGGCTAATACATGCATTCAATATGGGATAACCTATGAATGAGTACATGTAGAAATTTAATTTGGGTAGGAAAATGCTTTTTCCTTACAGTCAGAAAGAACCTGAGAACTACTATTAGCCCATAGTGTTACCAATAACAAGTAATTTCACTAACAAGAAGAAGAATGCAAGGGCAGATAGAAAATTAGTTTCACAGTTACCACTTAACTGTGAAACTAACTTTAATATACTGTCAAAGGTCTTTGTTTGGTGGGGACAGTCACAGCTAATCCTTCCCAATTTTCTAGCTAGTTTAAAAATGTCCCAGTTACTTTCTCCTCTTCCCATATCCCCCTTTGTCTTCAGTTTATGTCAGTTTCTGCAAACTGAGATGAACGTACAGAGTTGTTGTCTGTAGAGGTGGTGCTGGACAGGGAGTAGCTTAATTATCTGGGAACATATTTGCAACTCTCTGGTGTCATCTACGGTGATAGTTTCTTAACTTTCTCAAAGGAGACCATAAGTCCAGCCATTAAACTCTTCTCCTTTAATCAACTAACTGCATACTTTCTTCTTTTTAATACAGGTTGAGAATTCCCTATCTGAAATGCTTGGGACCAAAAGTATTTTGGATGTTGGATTTGTTTTCCAGATTTTGGAATACATCGGTATATTACAGAATTTTGATTATTTTGAATTTTGGAATTCCAAACAAAGAATGCTCAACTTGTGCTGGACTTGGACTGCATACAACTACCCTGGAGTTCAACCTAGTCCACCAGGTCTTCTCATCCAGTATGGCATTATTTAGTTATCTCCCATTCACTGACAGGACTCCCCCCCCCCCCCAACCTAAAAAGTTTGAAATGCTACTCTCAAGGCTTAAAAAGACATAATGAAACCAAATAGTACCTTTGAGACCAACTGGAAGAAGACAATCCTATGAGAAGCTTTTCTGACAAAGTGAACTGCGCTGAAAAAGCATTCTCAATATTGCCTCAATAGGTGGACTCGGGAGTGGGATAAATATAGTCAAATGGCACCCCATCTTCCCATTCTATGTAAATTAAACATTTAGAATGTACATACAATTCATTTTCTGTTTGGAAAGATTTTAAGACAATCCCTGCCTGCCCCCTGCCTGCCCCCTTGTATCTACATGGCTCACTTGATTATTATTTCTTTTCCCAAGCCATGCCTCTGGATGTCTTCATACTTTCTTCCTTTGATTCTGGCACCAGGCTAACCTAATTTTCATGTGATGTGGAAAACAGTTCACATGGTGAAAGGAAGCTCTGTGTACACATTGTTTTTCAGAACTGTCCTTGGCGGCTGATGAAGCTAAAGCGCTCTCTGTTTCCTTGAATGATGGCACTCAGTACATCATGTGGTTGGAGGCAACTCACCACTGTTTCTCCTTATGGCTAGAGTTCCAATGCTGTACATGTTTTTCAGAGATATTTCTATAAATATAAAGGCATGCACATTGTAGAATATTGCCAAAATCTCTGATACAAGAGTGGGAGTGGAGAAGATTAATGATGGTCAGTCTTCTTATAGTCAGGGATAGGAAACATAGACTGGCATAAAGTTCCTCATATATGCTTAAGTCACCTTGGGAATGTGGGGCAAATTATTTACCACAACACATGTATTTTGTTGTACTGAGCTTTGTACAATGACAACTAGTCATTGACTTTTGGGGTGCTATGTTGCTCTTCCATATGGGAGCTGTATAGTGCTGGTATGGCTATAGCCATTAGCCACATAATGCTGTTTACATTATCCTGTGGGGATATTGGATTTTAGTAATTCAGTCTTCCAGATCTTATTGGATTATAACTCATTTTAGCCCAAGATAATGGAGACGGATAATGAGAGGGACAGCCCAACAATACCCGTACCTTCCTCAATTGTCCTACAACTAAACCAGAGTGTAGCATCCTATCTCTTTGCATGTGCCAATTTTATTTGTGCCTTATATATTCTTTATTTCAGTAGAGTACCTGGAGCCGTTAGCTTGTCAAAAAGTGAAAAATTGCAGCCATTCTTTCCTGGCACATCTCTCAAATGAGAGTTGGGAATTGAATGGGTCTTGAAATGTTTTTGTACTGTAGCACTCAACATTTCTTACAATTGGCCAAACTGGATAAGGTTGATTGGAATTGAAACTGTGTATGTGCTTATGTGCCTTCCAGTTGGCTGCTAACTCATGGCAACTCATGAATTATATGCAATTTTCATAGGCAAGGAATACTTACAGGTAGTTTTGCCAGTCACTTTCCCTGAAATATAGCCTATAGCACCTGGTATTTATTGGTGGTCTCCCATCCAAGTATTAACCAGAGCTGACCATGTTTAGCTATGAAGATCAGGTGGGGTCTGGTGCTTTTAGGCCAGGGATGTAACAGCATACTTAGGACCATACAGTTCCCACCCCTCTTATATCCAAGACAGCATGGGGCCAGTTAATATCACTCTGCCATAGTAGATTTGGTTGCTCATTTCCTGTATAGGCAAACCATAGTGTAGTAGCTGGATATTAGCAATGGGATCGTTCTTTCATTTTTGTCTATTCCTTATCTCCTACTTCTTTCAAGAATCGTAGTCTAAATGAGCTATAGTTGGATGTACATAATTTATTGCTACCAGCATAATTAGATACAGCAAAGGAATCACTGAACTATTCCACCATTCTTCTTCTGGCTGCAGTTATAGCTTTGTATCAAAGCAAATATCCCTGTTTGTCTGAAAACACACTTCCCTCAGTTTATCTCAAGGGAATGTATGAAAGTGACAGGACTGGCCCTATCTCTGAAGAACGGGAGGCAGCTGCCTCAGGGAGAAGATTGGAGAATCAGGAAATGGCACCAAATTCTAATATTACCATGTATTTTGTTGCTAGATAGAATCATTGGGATTTTGTGACTCAGATGTCAGGATATCATATTTGGACTTTTAGCACTATAAACCATTGTTTTTTGGGAAGTGCGGCACCATTTTCTGCTATGCCTGAGACATGAGATATTTGGGGCTTTGCCCTAAAAAGGTGATGTCAGGGTTTTTACAAGGTGGAGGGTCTTGATTCCTCTAGATCAGTGTTTCCCAACCAGTGTGCTGTGGCACACTGGTGTGTCGTGAGCAATCATCAGGTGTGCCGTGGGAAATTTGTACCTCCAATACCCTTTCTCCCCCCCCCCCCGGGCCAAACACTTTTTCTTCTCCACTGGTTTATGAGGAGGAGATACTATCATTATAACTCTGATTAATAGCAACCATCCGTATCCATGGCTTGTTCAGCCCGCCAGCTCCCTTCTTCCCAGCCTCGCTCTGCTTGCTTTGCCTTGCTTTACTCATGCTGCTGCCTCTGCGGAAGGGGGGAGGGAGGAAGACGTGACCCGTGCGGGCGCTACTGTGCAGACTCACCCCACGTCTTCCTCCCTCCCCTCCACAGTGCTCTCTGGATATAGGTGAACTACAACTCCAAAACTCAAGGTCAATGCCCTCCAAACTCTTTTAGTATTTTCTCTTGGTTATGGTAGTTCTGTGTGGGAAGTTTGATTCCATTCCATCATTGGTGGAGTTCAGAATGCGCTTTGATTGCGGGTGAACTATAACTCCCAGCTGTTGAGCAAGACCTTTGTGTGTGTCTTTCTGCCATTCCTGCCAGGATATCTATGTTGTGTTCATCGAAACAGGCCCAGGTTTCACACTGAGTGTATAAATACATTTAAAAACATATTAACTATATGTATTACTGTGTTAGAGTGTCATTTTGTGTCATTTTGGTTGGTGGTGTGCCCCAGGATATTGTAAATGTAAAAATGTGCTGCGGCTCAAAAAAGGTTGAAAAACACTGCTCTAGATGTTTTGAATTGCTTCGGCAGTTATCCTTTACCTTCAGCAATGCTGTCTAGGACAAATGAAAGATCAGTTCCCAAAAATCTGGTGGACCAAATTTTACTTATTCCTATCACAAGAAAAGACTTGCACAGCTTTTGTTTGAAGGAGAGTCTGGAGGAGAACATCCCTCTTGATGTTAGACTGCAAACAGAACCTATGCACATGTCCCTCTCTTTTTCAAAGTCATGTGCTATGATCTCCCAATAACAAATGAGGATAGACTGTCCATTTTGACCTCGGAAACCTGGTTCAAAGTCATTGTGAGCTATTATTTGAGTAGCTTGAGGTGAAATAATGTTCAGCTCAGCTTCCTGGAGCTGCATTTGAAATGCAATTAATTGACTGCTGTTAGTTGTCAATTAACATTTATTATCAATTAGTTCATCAAATTGATTAGCTGGCAGGACCTTAAAGCCTAAATGCACTCCTTTCCATTATAAATATGTCTATAAGAGTAAAAGCAACTTGCTAATTGATGTCAAACTGAAATTGCTTATGTTGGTCAAGATACAGAGGAGCACACTGCATGTGATAAACCTAATTCAATGTATTTTGTAGAAAATAACATAGCATTTTAAAGGCGAATGGCTAATATGTAACTTGTTTATAAAAAGTACTTACTGGAACAGATGGCTAAATTCAGATTTTATTCTTGCCATTGACTAAAAACATGAATAAGGATATCAAAATATATTAAATTTCAATTTGTGTTCTCTTTAAAATATAAAAGAATGAATATATAGCAAATAGCTGCTTGAAAGCACATGAACAATCCATGGGGGAAATATTCCCATACTTTGTGTGGCTGGCTGTGTGGAACTGTGGATAATAGTGAGCCTTACTGAAATGAAGAATTTCTGCCCCAAGAATAATACAGTGCTGAATGATTCTAGAAAAAACCTAGAGAAGTCAAGTTTTGCCAGACATGAATAAATGAAACTGTAGATCCTGTATTGTCAAAGGCTTTCATGGACGAAATCACTGGGTTGTTGCAGGGTCTTTTGGCTGTACGGCCTTGTTCTAGAAGCATTATCTCCTGACATTTCGCCTGCATCTGTGGCAGGCATCCTCACAACCTCTGAGGATGCCTGCCACAGATACAGGCAAAATGTCAGGAGAGAATGCTTCTAGAACATGGCCATACAGCCCAAAAAACCTACAACCCACTGTGGATACTGGTTTCAAAGATATGGTGGTCATACAAAACTCTGTAGGAAGGTGCACTGGCTACAACTCCTTGCTGACTATAGACTTCAGACATACTCATATTTGTTGCTGTATAATGCTGCCAATTGCTCTTCAGGTGTGTCTAACTGCAAAGTTATATCAATTTCATACAGCTTTGTCATAGCTCCCTTCTGGGATTTGTATTTGGGATATATTTACAGAAGGTACCAATGTGTGTTGTTAAAAGAGGGTGATAAAGAATACATTAAATATAATTTTGTATTATTGACAGGTTAGCTTAGAAACTGTAGTTGAAGACAATGGATTATAGCACACAGGGTTGCATCTGCACTGTAGAATTAATGTGATTTGATACTATGTTAACTGCCATAACTCAATGCTATGGAATCCTGTAGTTTTGTGACACATCACCACTCTTCAGCAGGGAAAGCCCTGTCACACCATACTATTATACCACTGTAATTCCACTTTAATTGCTATGACAACATTGTGCATATTCCTGGGATTTGCAGTTTGGGGAAAGGAGCTTAGAATCTCTGCTGGAGAGTTCTTAGCCTCACTAAACTACAAACCCCGGAACGCCACAAAATGTTGCCATGTCCGTTAAAGTGGAATGATAGGACCATAACCATTTAGTATGACAGGGTTCTGTATCTCCTCTCAACGTTTGTAGATCTGTCTCAGGTCTATATTAATTGCACACAGAGTAAATTTTCAGAAATACAAAAACAAATCTCTAGGAGGAATTTACTTTGTTTCAAAGCAATGCAATTGCTATTGTTACATAAGCAGCATTAGAAGCATGATTTTTTTCGGTGCATTGTTACATGTCAGCACTATACCACACTTGTGCCTGAAATCTTGGAAAGTTGTTTGAGTTTCATTAAACAACCCCTTTCTTTCAAAAGAAGAGAGGATGGGGTGAATATGGAAGAGAAAATAATTGGGCACTGGGAGAAATAGTTTTTCAGACTACAGCTAGAATTCTCAAACCATCATGGACACTTGCCATACATACTTGCAAAAAAAGAGAACTTTTCTAACTCATGGAAGAGTTCATTCATTCCATTGTCACATTTCCCTTTTTTTCTGCAGACTAGTCAAGCTTGCAGTTATATGAGTTGTTGGGATGGATGTTTTAATTTTGCACCAGAAAATAAGATAGTGAGCACTTTATGATTTATACATTTTAACATTTCTACATAATTTTCAAAAATAGCAAATCTGCCCTTGCTCCCAAACACATATACTGTATATGGACCTTTGGTGTGCAAAACTCAGTGGCTTCATGGGAGCATGAATTACCTGAGCTGAAGGGTTGTTTGTTCCCTATGTCATTGTCAAAAGCCAGACTATTTCTGCCTTCCCCCCTCCAAAAAAAGAGATGGAAGGGGAGAGAGAAAAACACCCTGTGACCTAAATATGGCTGAAAGACACACCATGTGACCCGCTTAGTGCTGCCTGTCATGGCCTGGAGCCACAGCAGCAACTCTATTAGTGGGAACAGCACAGATGCTACCAGATGGCCAACATATTGTCCAGAGATGACCCATGTATAATTGCAGAAAAGTTCAATACATTCAGGTTTTGAATTTAATTGCATTGACCACCTTCGCTTCTGTTGCTGCCACCGTACAATTTGATGTATTTAAGGTGGAAACTTGCCTTCTCTCTTCCTCCCCCCATGCCTCTCTTTCTCTCTATTCCTCCCTCCCTCTCTCTAAGTGCAAAAGGAAATTCAAGCATTGCTTTTAACTCCACTGATTGGTATTGTTCGGCGCAATTTAACACCTGAACGGACAGATGCAAGTAGAGCTGCTGGAGAACCAGAGAACTTTCTTCTGTGCTTTCCTCAGGACAACTTGGCTTTGCTGGGTTAGGAGCTTTTCAGCAGAAGGAAAGAGTGAGGCCCCATCTACACAGACTATTTAATGCAGTTTGAAGCTAGTTTCAAACTGCAGTGGCCAGACAACAAATGCCAACAAAAGCATGCAAAAGAAAGCCCTTAATGGACATCTGTGCTCTGTGGTTTGTGTAGCCACCACCCTGGCTTCAAACTGGTTTCGGGATTTCCTATGTAAACAGCAAAAGCACTTCCTTCAATACCAGTTTGAAAATGCATTAAATGGTCAGTGTAGATAGGGCCTGGGGCAAAGTGGGGGAATAAATGCTGCGAAGCGGCACACTCAGTCTATCACTGACCGCTTAAAATATACCAGTTGGGCTCACCTTTCTGAAGAGCTCTGAAGGTCATGAGCTCTCACAGGATTACTGTGAAGATAAAGGAGGGATGGCTGTCAAACGACTAGTACAGTGGAAAACACTATTAATAACACATGTTGTTTTCAGGGCCAGCCCAATCATTAGGCAGAGGGAAGCAGCTGCCTCAGGTAATGGTCAGGAAAAGACAGCAAATTGTTAGCCATTTAATTTGTTACTGCTGTACTTATTGTACTAGGGAATGTGCAAGGCAATTGTGGGGTTTTCTGCCCCATGAGCAAAAATTGGGCTGGTTGAACGTTTGAGGCATCTTGCCTTGGGGTTATGAGGCCTCCTCCACCTAAAAAACTCTTCTGGTAGCAAAATATTTTTATTTATTTATTTATTTATTTATAAATTCGATTTGGTAGACCGCTCTCTCTGGAGCCCAGAGCGGTTTACAGCATAAAATCAATAAAACATCAATAAACAGATAAAAGACGTATACCCAAAAGCCCCCCCTCCCCACAAATGATCCCGGCAAGCAATAATACGCAGAGGCAATACATGGCAGGACGGTATGTTGGTGGTTCCATATGAGTACAAGCTGCTGAATTGGAACTGACAAAGCTGGCTTTATGTTGTGTGTTTCCTCTTCCCTGCCATTCATTTGGATGTTAGAAAGGTAGACTAAGTGAATACAGGAATATTTGGTATCCATAATAAAGCATGTCAGCAACTTTTGCTTCCAATGCTCTGGTTTTCGGCCTTATGATGGTGACACGAGGACAGCAGGACATGGAATAGGAATGTCGGCATCATTTGTCTGTTTGTCTCAACAGACCAGTTAAGTGGTGCACCTCAATGCAATTAAATAACATGAATGTTCTGCTTTGCTTCTAAACTAGAGATAGGCAATCTGTTTTACTTCCAGGATCACACATGGCCCCACATGGCTATACAGGGATGAACATACACGCACATGTGTCCACAAGCTTCCTTCTCTTCAAGCAACTCTGGGAAGGCCTACTGAGGTATGAGGCAGGAGATTCTTGGAAGATGGCTGAGGATAGTGAAACCTTTGAATCTGGGGAGCAAGGTGAGTTCCCACTGTTAGGCCCTGCTTCTGACAACCTAGCAATTTGAAAACATGCAAATGTGAGATCAATACGTACCACTTCTGTGGGAAGCTAATGGTGCTCCATGCAGTCATGCCGGCCACATGACCTTGGAGGTGTCTAGGGACCACACCAGCTCTTTGGCTTAGAAATGGAGTGAGATGAGCACCACCCCGCAGAGTCAGCCATGACTACACTTAATGTCAGGGGAAACCTTTACCTTTACTATCACAAAAGAGATTCAGCACTTTGAATAGCTCCTTTAAAGCTCAGATGAAAACATTAAATGGATGTGGTGTATTACAGGGGGAGCACTGGTTATCCACAAAGTAAGAAACTTGGGATAATGTTCAGGTTAGTCTTTGCAGAACTCACACTTTGGATCCTGCTATATTGCATAACTCTGTAATTGTTTCTGACTGAATATTTATCCCAGCTGTCTCTTTTTTGTCTTCGAGAGATGTTGGACTACAGCATAGCTGGACAATGGCCATACTGGCTAAGACTGATGTTCAGTGAAATTCAAAATGTCTGGAGGGTGCTGGGGTTGTGAAGGTTGGTGCACTCCTACATGATCCAAGGTGGCAGCACGCAATAATATTGATATTGAATAGGAAACAACTTGAAATCTCACCACAAATATCTGCTGAGTACTGTTCAAAATATAGTTGAAATAAAGAAAATTGTAATTTGCCATTTATGAAATTTAAAACTATGAATAATTTTGTATTCAATTTCTGCCAGAAACATTGTGCTGATTCAGTGTGCATAAGAATGAAGAGTGCTCACAACGGATGCTTGTGTATGATGGGTAATAATAGCAAGAAATCACGAAAGCTAGTTTTACACACTGCCTGCTTTAGCAAATTAAATGCAACCCCCACTGCATGTGTTTTTGATTCTACCATTGCCTCTTGAAGGGTTTGGGCCCGCTGCCTGCTGTGCATTGTGATGGGGGATATTTAGGTTCCATATACAATAATGATAACTCGACGTGTAGCCGATGAGAAACCTTCCAAGTGAATAGGGCAGACAGATCATTTCACATGTCACCAGCAAGTCCCCTTTTGCTAATGTTTCTTTTGAGAAACTTGCTCTCCTTGTGACTTGCTTTGAAGAGGACTGGACAGGTTGATTGTATTTGCATCACTTTTGTTAAAAGTTAAGGCCTGGTGTGGATGGTGAGACAGACGTGGCATGGACCCTTGCACAAAAGACCAATAGTGTTGAAGGTTATTCTGCAAATAAGGAGAATTTGGCTTCTGGCCCAGCTTGTTTCTCTCCCTTACGCCCAAAGTCATGATTGCTAATGCAAAGAAAGAAGGGTATCTTTCGATGGCGCATAGCCAGCTCTTAAGTCTTGTAACCAGCTCCACTCCTGCTTAGCTTTAGTAGTGCTCAGCTCCTGCTGTTTCTATGCAGTTTATTGTGCCTTCTGTGTAGCTCCTACCAGCAAGGAAAGAATGATCTGCATTAGAATGATTGGGAGAAGGAATGGCGAGACATCTATCAACTCCTCCCTCATACAGACCATTTTTCCAGCCTAATCTACTATGAGAACATCTTGTCTCAGGACCACAGGACCAGGAGGGCTTCTGGTGCTTCCCAGTGACAATCCAGTTACTTGAATGTGCATGCCTGCACATGTGCAAATACATGCAGCCCCAAGCATATGACACTTGAGTCTGAAAGGTTGCACATGTCTATATTACATATAAGACTTGGTTGCCTTGGTTACCTTGGTAGATGATCTACGCCGGGAGCTAGACGGGGGAAGTGTGTCCCTGTTGGTTCTGCTGGATCTCTCAGCGGCCTTCGATACCATTGACTACGGTATCCTTCTGGGACACCTCAGGGATATGGGACTTGGGGGTACTGTTTTGCAGTGGCTCCAGTCCTTCCTTGAGGGTCGTTCTCAGAAGGTGTTGCTGGTGGACACCTGCTCGTCCTCACAACCATTGATTTATGGGGTCCCGCAGGGTTCCATACTGTCTCCCATGTTATTTAACATTTACATGAAGCTGCTGGGAGAGATCATTTGGAGTTTTGGGGACAGATGTCATCTGTATGCAGATGATGTTCAGCTCTATCACTCCTTCCCACCTGTCACTAAGGAAGCTGTGCAGGTCCTGAACTGGTGCTTGGCTGCTCTGACGGCCTGGATGAGGGCGAACAGATTGAAACTTAATCCAGACAAGACAGAGGCACTCCTCGTCAGTCGAAAGACCAAACAGGGGACTGGGTTACAGATTGTGTTAGATGGGGTTACACTCCCCTTGAAGACACAGGTTCGCAGTTTGGGAGTGATCCTGGATTCATTGCTGAGCCTGAAACCCCAGATCTCAGCAGTGGCCGGGAGAGCTTTTGCACAATTAAAATTGTGCACCAGCTGCGCCCATTCCTTGGGAAGTCTGAGTTGGCCACAGTGGTCCACGCTCTGGTTGCATCCCAAATTAGACTACTGCAATGCTCTCTATGTGGGGCTGCCTTTGAAGACTACTCGGAAGCTTCAATTAGTCCAATGGTTGGCAGCCAGGTTACTAATGGAAGCAGCATACTAATGGCTGCCGATTAGCTTCTGGGCACAATTCAAAGTGATAGTTTTAACCTTTAAACCCCTAAATGGTTCTGGCCCAGTTTACCTGTCTGAACATATATCCTGCTATGAACCATCACGCAGCTTAAGATCGTCAGGAGAGACAACGGAAGACCTGGCTGTGGGACCAGGTGTTCAACTAGAGGAGTTGACTAGAGAACAATGGCAGCATGTAAAGGAAACTTTGAACATTACAACATTATGACATTGGATTTATCTGGCTGGATCTTGGTTTTAGAGGCAAGTTGATTGAATGTTAAATGAATTTATTGATGATTTTTTATAATGTTTTAATTGACTTTTACTGTTTTAATTGAATGTATATGTAGACAGCATCACTGATGCGTATGTGAAGCTGCTCTGAGTCCCATTGTGGGAGAACGGCGAGGTAGAAATGAAGGAAATAAATAAATAAATAAATAAATAAAAGGCACCAGAAGCCCTCCCAGTCCTCTGATCTTAAAACAAGTTGTTCTGACAGAACCAGATTAAGTTGTTCAAGACAGACTCAGGTAAAACTTCAGAATGTCATCTTTGGGAGCCAATCAGGATCTTTCATTTACTAGCTTGGATGATGGATGTAGCATGGTTTTATTAGTCAAATAGATGAAGTAGTAGTTGGTTGGTGGCACACTCTGTGGCTTTCTGTAACATATGATCAAAGTAGAAGGACGGAAATGTGTTCTGTGCATTTCCTCTGCCCAATAAATCTGCTTATGTGGCCTATGAACCCCTGGACCTTCTTTATGTTCTAGAGCAGGGGTGCTCACACTTTTTCAGCATGGGAGCTACTGATTAAAAAACCAAGGCCCAAAGATCATCTACCCAGAAATGTAAAACATATAACTATTTTCTCATTTATTTATTTATATTATTCATTTTTTATGTACTGCTCCTTCCAGCAGGCTCAGGGCAGTTTACATAAAGTGAAGTTATAAAACATCAACATTTCAATTTAATAACAATATAAAACAGAGCATAAAAATACATCCAACCACCCCATTTCTCCCACACTGCCATATTACCACACATATTATCAGCCAGAAAGTAAGAAGAGATGCTTTTGAACTGCAAGGCCATTTAATACCCAGCAAGGTAAACAAAGGGGCATGCAAAAATACATTCAACCACCCTATTTCTCCCACATTTCCATATTCCCCAACATATATTTCTTAAGGAACAAAGCAAGCAGAGAGGCTTTGGAGCTAAAAGGCCATTTTTAAACATTAAAAATAAACAAAGAGACATGCCACAGTACAATCAAGCACCTACCCCATTTCTCCCACATTTCCATATTCCCCAACATATATTTCTCAAGGAACAAAGCAAGCAGAGAGGCATTGGAGCTAAAAGGCCATTTTTAAACATTAAAAATAAACAAAGACATGCCACAGAACAATCAAGCACCCACCCCAAATGAAAAAGACCGACCTTTGAGATGCGGTAAGGAAATGACCCCAAAGCGTCCTTCTCCTCCTCCTCCATCGTTGCTCCTATTTCCATGCCGCCAGTATGCGTGCCGCCTCCAAGAGCTCATGAGAAGTCTGAGAGGCAGAATGGGCGCTTCTGCGCATGCGTGGGGCCAGCCATGCATCGCGTCATTCAGGCCCGCCCCCTTTGGTCTCCTACGACTCTGAGTGGCTGGAGAAGGACGGAGGGAGGAGGAGGAATCCAAAAGAGGGGGCCCATTCTGCCTCTTGGACTCTGGAGCTTTTGGAGGCGGCGCGTGAGCAGGGAGCAGGGAGGAGCAACAGCGGAGAACTTCTTTGCAGCATGCAGGGGTGCGAGAAGAGGACCAACAGCAAAAAACCTGGTCAGGGGCCTGAAGATCACCAGGATGAGGCCCGAAGATCACCCTGGTGATCGCGATCAATGTTCTGAGCACCCCTGTTCTAGAATAAAATTGGGGGATAAAATAGTACTGGGTTAAAATAGGATAGTGCTTCCCCAACTCCCACTGGGGAAAAAACTACAACCAAACTAGAAGTCTCCAGCTGTTTCTGGTTTCTATAATTAATTAATCAAATCCTGGGCCTTGTGTCACCTATATCACCCAAAAAATTGGCTCTCAACGGAGGCCAGATCTGAAGGCATGTTTTTGGTTTCCAGAATTTGGTGTGGATAGAACAGGGAAAAAAGTGGTGAATAGATTATCCTTTTTTGAAGAGAGATTAGACTATGTATATTGGGGACTGGGTTGGTTCTTTTAATGCTTGCTTTTGAATAGATCAGCTAATGTAAACTAACAACAGAATTAGAAAAATACTTCCCATAATTGTGTTGCTTGTTAGTGGCAATTCGAATAGGGCAATTTGAATAGTATGAACTCTGTATGCATGGGGGATACATTCCAAGATCTGTGGATAGCTGAAATCATAGCTGATAGTAGACCCTATATTTTGACTACCATATTTTCTTTTGTATAAGACTACTTTTTAACCCAAGAAAATCTTCTCAAATGTCAGGGGTCGTCTTATACACGGGAGTCGACTTATACACCAGGAGTTGACTTATACACCAGGAGTCGTTTTACAGAACGGGTGCTGAAACTTCCAATCTGGACTGAAGAATCTGGTTGCCGCATATGGTGCCCCCCCCCCCCAAATGGCAGTGGCCGCGTTCCTGCTGTATGCAGCGACTGTATGAAAGCATTAAGGGCGACGCTGTACAAGTATGGTAGAAGAAAATCCATTCATCAGGATTCGTGGACTTAATGTCGTCCCGATGGTTAGGTGAAGGGGTGCCTCACTGGGAAGGTGTAAGTGAAGGGCAGAGCAAGCTGCAGGCATCCAGGGCATCCAGGGTATGGAAAAAGAGACCTCTTTTACCTGTCTGGCCCGCCCTTGTATTACCGTACCTCCTCCTCTGCCCTCAGACCTTGCTCCTGAAGACTGCAGTGAAGCGGTGCAGGTGCGCATATGTGAGATCTGAGAGGCAGAGAAGGAGGTACAGTAATAGGAAAATTACCATATTGAAATCTAATCTGATGCTTTTTAAATTTTTATTTGGTGTACACTGGAAGAGGGATAGTCTTATACGAGGAGTATATCCCAAACTCTATATTTTAACTGGAAAAGTTGGGGGCTGTCTTATACACCCAGTCGTCTTATACCCCAGAAAATATGGTATACTTGTGCTGGAAACATGCCATAGAATTATTTTAGACTCTAGAGGACCTGGAGAGGCCCACATACACTTTGTGGAGAGGGATATTTTTGGAGTATGGGAAAGTGAAACCGTGAATATTAAATCCCTGCCTAAGGAGGTTATACTGTATTCAAAATATGATATTTTGTTATCTTTATACCCCACCTTTCCACCAATGAGTTCAAGGTGACGTACATGGGGATTCTCCTCCTCCTGCTATTGCATGGCTTAAAAATGTAAGAGGCCTCATGTTCTGCCAGGTTCGTAATGAAAGTAAGCTTTGAAGGCAATTACCGTATTTTTCGGACCATAAGACAAAGTTTTTTCCTCCAAAAGTAGGAAGAAAAATTAGCTGCGTCTTATGGAGCGAATACACTAACATGGAGGGGGGAGGTGCTGGAGCAGAGGGGGGGGGGGGCGCGATGTACTTACGCTAAATTCGCGCCCCTCCGGCGCTCCGGCGGCTCCTGCCCATGCCCATACTCTCGCCGCCGTGTCGCTGCATCCAGCCGATGGCGCGGAGGAACGGGGGCAGAAGACGGGACTCGTGGGGCAGCCTCACCACTCACGAACCCGAGGAGGAGGGGGAGGCCACAAGGGCGGCCCTGACGGCGACGCAGCGGCAGCCGTAGCAGCAGCCACAGCAGCAGCAGCAGCGGAAGGGCCTCTGCCGAGGAGGAAGGGGAGGAGGCCGCGCGCTGTAAGAACGCCCGAAGAGAGAGGCCGCAGGGAGGGAGGGAGGGAGGAAGAGTTCCTCCCTCCCTCCGGCCTCTCTTTAGGGCCTCCTTACAGCGCGCGGCCGCTTCCCCTTCCTCCTCGGCACAGGCGCGACGAACTGACGTCAGTTCGTCGCGCCTCTGACGAGGGGGAAGCCCTCGCCGGCTGCGCGCTTACAGCGTTCTTAGCGCACAGCCGGCGAGGGCTTCCTCCTCATCAGAGCGACGAACTGACGTCAGTTCGTTGCGCCTCTGACGAGGGAAGCCCTCGCCGGCTGCGCGCTTACAGCGTTCTTAGCGCACAGCCGGCGAGGGCTTCCTCCTCGTCAGAGGTGCAACAAACTGGCGTCAGTTCGCCGCGCCTCTGATGAGGGGGAAGCCCTCGCCGGCTGCGCGCTTACAGCGTTCTTAGTGCGCAGCCGGCAAGGGCTTCCTCCTCGTCAGAGGCGCGACGAACTGATGTCAGTTCGTCGCACCTGTGCCGAGGAGGAAGGGGAAGCGGCTGCGCGCTGTAAGGAGGCCCTAAAGAGAGGCTGGAGGGAGGGAGGGAACTCTTCCTCCTTCCCTCCCTCCCTGCGGCCTCTCTTTCGGGCGTTCTTACAGCGCGCCTCCTCCCTTCCTCCTCGGCAGAGGCGCTTCCGCTGCTGCTGTGGCTGCTGCTACGGCTGTCGCTCGCCACCGTGGGGGCCGCCCTCGTGGCCTCCCCCCCTCCTCCTCGGGTTCGTGAGTGGCGAGGCCGCCCCACGAGTCCCGTCTTCCGCCTTCCTCCTCCCGCCCGGCTGGATGCAGCGACATGGCGGCGAGAGTATGGGCATGGGCAGGAGCCGGGAGCCGCCTGAGGGGGCGCGAATATAGCGTAAGTACATCGCCCCCCCTCTGCTCCAGCGCCTCCCCCCCTCCATGTTAGTGTTGCCAGCCCCCAATTTTTTTTTCCAATTTTGTCCCTCAAAAATCAAGGTGCGTCTTATCATCAGGTGCGCCTTATGGTGCGAAAAATACGGTACTATTTAGCACTTGACTCCCAAAATAAAACTGCTTCTTCTGTTTTAAGTTAGATGTGCCCTCTTTTGTTTATGCATTGCCTAATAACTATTTCTCATCTAATTTTGCAAATTTTGTGCAAACTTGTCAACAACAACTTAAAAGATCTGAATAAGTGAATAGGATTATTCTGTTAAAAGAGGATTTTATTACCACCACAGGAAAAGAATTTCTATTTGTGATTGTTCAGTTATCAGTGTATGAACAATTTTTGTGACCCCTTTCCTCTTAAAAAAAAACGGGAAAAGACTGCTCAACACCTTTCCCTTTTACCATTCAAGTGTTTTGTAATTAACTGCAAAAACCTTCTTAAGAGGCAGTGGAGTGGTCCACCTTAATTTCAAATAGGTACCCCTTTGCAATTATGTCAGCTACTTAAATTTATTTGCAGACAGTCAATTCATATTGATCATAACTTGACCTTACAGTGACCTTGTGCAAAGGTACTTTGCAACTCTTATAGATATTGTGATCAATACTGGTGAGTAATTGACTGTACCTAGTTACTGATAAGTGAAGTTTTTTAAAGGTATACTATTTTCAGAAACAAAGATAATAACAGCTCATTTAGTCAACAGCTTGTAAAGGTTTCATATTGATGTATGAAGGTATAATGACAAACCCAGGCTTTTACAAATGGTGCAAAACAATGGGGTGCAAAGATACAGCAGAGAGAATCATTATTTCCCCAACTTCAAATGCAAAATTCCATGATATTTATGACAAAGAATGCTGAGAACATGCACACTTACTTTGTGGTGCTTCTTCCCAATGGTGCGTGTTGAACTGTACCTCTTTTCTCTATCCATGAGGTAGGTCTGATGAAATAAAAGGCGGTATTGTTATTACCATACATGGGAAGGAAGCTGCTTTGTACATATTTACTTGTACGCCACTCTCTTTTGGAAGTTGGCGACTGAATGAAACTGCACCTCCCCAGGTGTGTTTGACCATAATCTTGAGAAAGTGCTTTGGTTAGTCTCAGCACATCTGCTATATGTTGATACGTCTCACCCTCCCCTGCCAAAAGTTTAAAAGAAAGGATGCTTAAAACCTTCTCTCCTTGACTGCTTCTTTCACATTGCTTAAAACTCCACTGGGTTCTGCGCTAACAGTGCAAACCTGAGGAAGCGGGCAGAAAGCATTGCGATAGTGAGCTGCTAATTTGAGCATCTGAACACAGGAGCTGACCTTCTAAATGCTATGCACTCCCAAGTTGCCCTGCTTTAGCAAGGGAGTGATTACGTTCAATAAGGTAGGTTTATTTCTCTCCCCAAACCTCTCCGGCAGACCGTTGTAGCAAGTATTGCTGATGCATGGAACTAAACAGAGAGAAAGAGATTCACTACAGACACAGAGAGGAAAACATATTTTGAAAAGGTGGAAGACTATGTCACCCCCACTGGGTTGTGAGTGACAACTCACCCGGCAGCCCCATGGATAATACAATGAATTCTATTCTTTCTGCGATGTGAGGGAAAGTAGCTTTAATAATAATTCTTGGCTGTCCCACTTTTTCAAACTGATTTTATAATGTCCCAGTTTCTCTCTCTTCCTCTCACTTTCCTCCATTTGGTCTCAGTTTATTTTGGTTCCTGACAAGTGAACTCAAAGTGCAAAAGTAGTTTGTGGTCAAATTGTTCAACAGAGGGGAAAGAGGGGAATAGATTCTTCTTCTTCGAAACTTGCTTGAAAAAAAGGCTTCTCCTTGGCAGGCAAAAGCAAACTTCTGAAGAATTGCCTAGCCTGTCTTCTTATAACCCCCTCTTGGAAGGAATCACCAGCTTGGAAGTGTCTGCCAGTGGGAAATATAGCATCCCCCATTTGTATCCCAGGGTTTGCACTGGCTGATTTGTATCCCAGCTTCCAAGCAAGATTGCGAAACCAATACAGACTCCTTTTTAAAGCTACTTGACCTGGACTCTGATCTATGCTTGTGCTGATTACATCTTTCACAGCCTGTCTCATAAGTCTATTATTCCTCAGTCACTTCAATAGTGATCAGTAGTAAGTGGAAAGTAGCTGTCACAGATCAATCACCCAAGATGTTTTATACCACCTCACCTCAGGCATAATGAAGCCATCCACATGTGGGCCTATCGTCCTTAGTCCACATGCAATTTGTCTCATTTGAGAAGGACATGTGCATCTATATTTTGAGACTTTACACCTTATGCCCCAATTGCTTTCTGACTGCAACCTAGTTCTAAAACTATCTCGATAAGCCATTTAGACAGATCACTCTTTACATGCAGATAAAAAAAGAACCAGATATAAGATAAATCCACAAGAAGTTACAGAAGCCTTTTGACAAAATGGAAGAAGCAATGGCATTGGTCAAATTCGGTGTGATTTTTCCCATGAGTAATTGTGAATTAATGCTAATCAGAAACACACACTGCAGACCAGTGTGTGTTTCTGATTACCTCTCTTTGCTCCCAAAGCCTAATGTTTTTCAGTAGAGAATGTTCACTTATTCAGCATGATGTAAGGGAAAAAAATACTGGTAAGATAAGCATGGAGGTGTAAATCAGGCTTTAGCTCAGAGTTGAGTAAAGGCTTAGAGTCAAGGAGGTGGACATATTTCACACTCCAGTCCATTTTTAATAATCTTTTAATTTTTTCAAAGAGTTCCTTAAATCTAGGAGGCACTTTGGCCATATTTTGAGTACACTTGATAATTTTTGTCTCAGGAGAGACCTTTTTCCAACATTGCTTGAAAAAACCTCGTGGGCAGACAGAGACTTAGCAATTTTACAAAATCTTAATTTTAAAGGATTTTTTGAAACTCCAAAAATGTGGGTGTTGTACAGTATTTGAAGCTGATAGCTTTTGGAGTGGCTAAAGTTTGCACACCCCAGCATTAAATAAATTACTCTAACCTTTTTGGTGTGGAAGAAATTTGGGTTTCACCCCTTCTGATGCTGTCATCCAGTGCAGCCTGCGCCTCTTGCACCCTGCTAGTGACATCACTTCCCCTAATCTTAGTAAGAGATCTGGGATTAAGGCACAAAACACAATAAGGCAAGGGTCCTCAAACTTTTTAAGCCAAGGGCCAGTTTACAGTCCCTCAGACTGTTAGGGGGCCAGGCTATAGTTTTAAAAAATAATCAACAAATTCCTATGCATATCTCATTTATAGTGCAAAAAATTATGAAAGAACAATACAATATTTAAAATAAAGAACAATTTTAACCAACATAAACTTACCATTATTTAATAAGAAGAGTGAGCCTGCTTTTGGCTGATGAGATAATCAAGTGAATTAGGAATGTTGTTGTGTGCCTAAAATTGGGTGTGTGTGTGTGTGTAAATAACCTTGGAGGCCCACATCCGGGCCACGGGCCTTAGTTTGGGGACCCCTGTAATAAGGGTACAAATCTCCCTCAAGATATTATTGGATTGATCTTATGACTATTGCTTATGTTAGCCAGGGCCGATGCATTGCAAGGGCCTCCAGAGAATCACACATTCCCTAATACAGGCAGTAGTTAAAAGTTTGCCATTGTGGCTGCGATCCAAAATGTATAAGAGAGTACATATGGAGAACCTTACTTCTGAGTAATGGTACAAGCTTCATAATAGCCCTCCCCATCTCAAAGGGTCGATAGTCCTTTTATTATTTTTGCAGTAGCTCTTTATTTAATATAATTTATCATTATGAATTCATTTAGTATTGATTGCAATAGCTCTCTGATAATAAAGAATTAATTTGGCATGCTAGGTATGTCATATGCATTTATAAAAAAATCTGAAGTCATTCAGAATTAATTAATATAGTGAAGTGATATTGCATTTGTAATTTCACCATATTTTAATACCTCTCTCTCTTTCTTCCTCCAGGTTACAGCCCACTCATGTAATGTATCTGCTTCAGGGATTTCTTCATTTATATGGAATATGAGTAACTAAAATCTACAATGTCATACACTTGGGTTTCCTAATGTCTACGTGGCAGTGGAATGGTTTCTAATATTTTAGAAGTGCTGAGGGACGCAGAGTCAGTGAGAGACATGTTGAAGCAACTGGATTGGATAGGTTTCCCCACCTGCTTGATGGATCTGATGTGAATAAAGGTAATTTAAAACTCACCATTCTCAGATTTCCCCCTAATCAAACAAGAAGACATCTGTGCCGATGGAGATAGAGAGTAAAATTACCTGCTGGTTCATGTTCTCTGCAGAAATGTCAAAATATACTTTGAGTTAACTGAGAGTCAACGAAAAGCAGGTACTTTTATTGGACACCTTGTCTTATTGTATCAATTGCAGGAGACATGTCAGAAATGTCTCCATGGTGTTGGATCTCATCAAGATGGAACATGAGATTATCTGATATCATCATAATGAGTGGAGATAGTAATTACAGTATAGCTAGGAAATAGTAAGGAAGTGACTACTTTTTCATTTGAAGAAAACATAGAGGTTAGATTAGACATATATTTCTCAAAAGATGGGACAGCGTTTTGAAGTAAAATAGGCGGGATGACTGAATTAGGTGATAGGCATTAGACTGTACCATTCTGGGAAGAGATAACCTATCAGGGGTTTTTGGGTGGATTACCAAAGTAGATTTAGGTATGTTGCTGGAATATTCTTAGGAAACATTAAAGATAGTCTGTTTTATATGTAGATCTTTTTAGCCCACTTTTCTATCCCATGTGAAGACTAACCATATATACTGCCTAAAATTCATTCTCTCTCTCTCTCTCTCTCTCTCTCTCTCTCTCTCTCTCTATATATATATATATATATATATATGCTTGCCCATCCCCGAAATAACGAGACCACACAACAATGTTTTGGGTTAAATTGTGGGCAACTTTATTTAATGTTACTTATTTAATTTTATGCCTTAACCTAAATTAACAGGTGTCATGAACTTGATGTACAAAGCTGAGGAGGTATCCCAGCCAGGTATGCCGCTCAGCTAACTGGGGTGAAAAACCTAGGTTCCCTGGTCACCTAACCCGAGCAACCGCTAAGGGAAATGTGAAATAAATCTTTCTCAAACTTGACGAGACCAGACTCTCTCATTTCTGGGCCATCTGATTTCATCTCACCGAATAACTTAACTTTCGGGTGAGTATTTTGGCAAATGGCTCACACCCAAAAGGTGGGTGCCTTGAGTGAACATAAACTTTTGTATTTCCCTAGCTATTTTCTGCCACTGATTGGGGGCAGATGTCGATTTTGCCCCCATCCCCCACCAAGTCCTCTAACACTAAATCCCTTTTTTTAAGTCTGATAAAAATAGAATGTTACCTAAATTGGAGAGATGGATACCATCTGACCAGTATAATTGTGTTTTGTCATGTGTAATGTCGATGTGTGGTAAATAAGACCATTTACCACAAGACAATGTGGAGCGCATGGCTCTGTTTACACACTTTCTAGCTCTCTCGAGCTTCAGCATGTCACCACCGTCAGCCCATTTAAGGCGCGGTATGATGGCTGACCAAACGATATGTACATGCCAAAATAAGATTTGGCCAGGCATGCCAAATCTTAAAGATGTCTTCCTTTGCTTGTAGGTAAAGCGCCATACCTCTTAGAAGACCCAGGTTATTACCACCAAGGTGTATGACTAACACGCCAGGAGGAGGCCCGCTCCTGAACTCAAACAACAACGGGATCAAACCATCCCAACGAAGACCTCTTTTTCCTCTTCACTCAAACGTGGCAATGGAGGCAAGGCCCAAATGCTGGCCATAGGAAGTCTTCCGGGCTTGGTGTCCAGCCCAATGTATGTAGCTATGACCACATACCATGACTCTCCATCTATGTACCAGCTTCACTGCATCTGTAATGATAAATGGTATAATTATAACAAAGGTGAACGAATATATCCCTTATAAGCATTAGACTTCCACCTGCCCAATGACTTAATTGTGTCAGTCTCATAGCCCAGTTGTGTTGCTGCACCGATTCAGAAGGAATGGGTTCCAAATTTATGATGTGTCAGTCTAATCATTTTTAGTGCCTTTGATGTGACCGTCCAAAACTGGTATTTGGTCAAGGGTGTGTCGTCTTGGTGGCAAAACAAACATCCAGTGTTGGTGGATCTAACGAACTTGTATTGTGTCATAGCTGTTATTGGGCATAATTGATTGTCGCTACATTTAGCTAATTTTATAACACATCCCTTGTCCAGCTGATCAGTCTTTGAGGATCTAATCAATTTTTGTAATTTGTCGTGTGTCAAATTATCATCGGTCAAAAGCAGGGCATGATATGAAGTGTCACTTTTTGATCAGGCCACCAATTCACTTATCCTTAGGGCACCAAAAAAGGCTGTCAAAGCAGCTGCATGAAATAACGCTTGTTCATACTCTGACGCACAAACCTTTGGCCAAGTATGTTTAAGACCTTTTAAAATGTCAGGGGTGAGAGATTGTCTATCATCTTTGGACTGACCATGTTGTCGGGACCAGCCAGCCATAAGCTTATGTAAACGGAAATCATTGGTGAGGTTGGGAAGACCCTGAACTTTAAACCAATAAGCTAATGCTGCTAGTTTTGTTCTAATTGAATGGGGTGCTAAACCCCTTCTTTTGCAGTAAACACAAAATTGTGGTAAATGGTCATAAGGGACAGGCATAACATTTGGCAAATTATAATATTGTCTAAACTTGGAAAACTCTTGTACACTCTTAATATATGACTTTCTGGAGCTGGGTGCAAGTGCCTGTGCCATACCCATAATTACTTCCTCACTCCAACCTGCCAAAGATGGTCTGGCATGTGTTCCGGGTGGGCATCTGCGTTGGGTGCTAGCTGCCAGAATCGCTCCATCTTCATATGAGACAGGGCATTGGCTAGTGAATTATCCAACCCCGCAATATGGAACGCACGGAACATGATGTTAAACTTTAGACAGTGAAGTGTAAAATGTCACAGGGTGCCCATGATCCTTGGCAATTTGGAGGTAAGGGTGTTGATAAACTTATCAACACCCTTACCTCCAAACTGCCAAGGATCATGGGCGCCCTGTGACAGTGGCCATGTTTTTTTTTAAATGTCTTTATTCAACAGAATATATTTTCCAGTATATACATAAAATCAAAGACGTGAACAGTGGGGGAAAAGCGGGGAGAAAGGTTAGATAGAATTGGGTAGAGGGGAAAAATAGATAGGGATGGGGTGTGGGTTCAGTTTGGGAATCGGGAAGGTATAGGAGGGAGGGAGAAGTCTAGCTGGGGATTTAGGGAAATTGAGATAAAATTGACTTCCAATCGTCCTGCTTTGTGAGGAGGGTCTTCCTTTTCCTTCGTTCCCTCCTCTTCAGCTTCTATCTTTGAATTCTTCTCTATTTTATGTCCTCTTTTAGGAGATAGGTCTTTAAGAGTCTTCTACTTTGTATTTTCTGTCCTTTAGGTAGTCTATCACTACTGTCCAGTCAGTCTCTCTTATAGGTGTTCCTTTATATCTAGTCAGCAAAAAGGTGAGTCTATCCATATTTCTTATCTCTAGTATTTTCAGCAGCAGTGTCTCTTCATCGGGGATGGTTGGTTCTTTCCAGCATCTCGCGTAGCATACCCTTGCCGCTGTACTTAAGAGAAAAAATAATTTGTCAGTGTTGTTTTCTAGCTTAGTTTCATGCATGCCTAGCAGATAGGTCTCTGGTTGTAGGGGTATTTTTATTTTTAACATTTTTGTAGAGTCTCATGGGTGTTTTTCCAATATGTTTTTGCTTTTTCGCACGTCCACCATAGGTGGAAGTACGACCCCTCCGCTTTGCTGCATTTCCAGCAGTTTGTGTTCATGTTCCTGTAGCTTCTACCCAATTTTTTCGGCGTCATGTACCACCTGTACGCCGTTTTGAACCAGTTTTCCTTTAACCCAATAGAATATGTGTATTTCAGTTTTTTTCTCCAAATTTCTTCCCACCTACTTCTGTCTATTGTCCTGCCCACGTTTTCATTCCATCTTTTCATATAATTTTTTTCCTCTTTTTTATCTTGGTCCCATTCCAATAATTTCTTGTATATTTTTGTTATAATTTTCTTTTCCGATTTTATAATTATATCCCAGAAGTTGCTCTGTTCTTGAAATCCTAACTTCACGTCTTTTGTAAAGTATTCCTTCAACTGTCTATACTGTAGCCATGATATCTTGTTGTTTATCTCAGCTATTTCTTGTTGGCTCTTCAGACAGTGGCCATGTTTTCACACCAAAAGTGTACTGTTGAGTTTGTAAAACTATCCACCCATAGAGTAACAGCAACTATGATGGGAAAAACTCTAAGAAGGTTAAATCTGATGTTATGCCCCAATTGTACCACTGTTGGGGCCAAGTTTTGGCACACCAGTGTCTGTTGAAATAGAAACCCCACTGAGCTGGAAGAATCTGATGCCACTTTTAGGGCATCCTTTAACATTGTTGCCAAAATGATATCCCTTTGAAGTTGGACAAGAAGTCCAACAAAATTTGGAGATCAGATTTTATAGAACGAGTCACCCTGATGTGATGGTGAGGCAAAGTTACTCCCAAAATGGTGTCGCATAGCCTACGTAAAAAGGCTCTTCCGGGTGCCATGACTTTGCAGGCAAAATGTAGATGACCAATTAAAATCTGGAATTCCCTCAAAGTGGCCTTTTTACACTTCATGAAGCGTTGAACCCTATACATCAAGTCTGCCACCTTGTTGGGAGGCAACCGGGAATATTGTTGTAAGGTGTCGAACTCTACCCCCAGGAAGGTTCACACTTGATGTGTGCCTTCAGTTTTTTCTTCAGCTAATGGGACGCCCAACTGCTTAGTGAGCTGTTGGAAGGACTGTAACAAGGAATCACATTCTCTGACTCAAATTTTCCTATAAACAAAAAATCATCCAGGTAATGAACTATACCAGACAGGCCAGATTTTGTTTTGATAGCCCACTCAAGAAAGGTGCTAAATCTCTCGAAGGCTGCACATGAAATTGAACAACCCATGGGTAAGGCTTGATCCATATAAAATAAACCTTGAAACTGAAATACAACAGTTCAAAATCCAAAGGATGGACTGGAAATAACCTGAACATGGATTTGATATCGCATTTCACAAGTTCAGCCCCCAGTCCATACTGCCGGACATTGTTAACAGCCCTATCGAAAGATGTATATTGTACCATACATTGTTCGTCCGGTATCGCATCATTCATGGATAGGCTCTTGGGAAGTCTGATCCATCTCTAGGGTAAGACAGGTGATGAATGAGGTGATATTCTTCCTCAGCTTTCTTTGGTACTATTCCCAAAGGAGAAACCCAAAAATGAAGTGTAGGGGGCGATGAGAATGGGCCCAAAACCCTGCCCTCTTTAACCTCTTTGTTGATTTTTTGTTTAACTATAACCTCCATGCCAATTATTGATTTTAAGTTGGGGGACAACCTTGGTATATGTGGGCCTTGGGCTGGAATCTGAAAGCCAGATGTAAAGCTGCTGAGTAGGTATTCTGTGGCAGCCCTAACAGGGCAAGCTCTTAGCCACTGTCTTAACTGATCTAATTTAATTGGGCTGGGGCCCTTTGGGAAAAGCGGGTTGGGTTCTTTTTGGCAAACTGCTTTTCTCGGCTATTAGCCCGGGTTGGCTTTCCTTTATTGCAATTCTTTGCTGAGTGAGATCCCTGGCAAATGGTGCAAGAATGTTGACATCTGCAACTTTTGCATGCACAGACTCCCTGAGCTGCATACCTCCAGCACATGGGTTGCTGATGTTGAAGTGGGTCCTGGGGTGTTGCTTGTCGAAAAGACTGCCCACTCTTAGCATTTTGAATAGTGTGGCCACTGTCAACCTTTTGGCTATGAGCCACCCTCTTTGGGTTCAGAATTGGTTGTCGATGAGATCCCAACGTCTATTGGGGCAAGACACAGCCTCTGAATGGAATCGTTTATCATATTCAAACCATGAATTGCCGGGACAATTAATGTAGGTGCCATATATAATGTTTTGATATTGAAACAGGGACTTGGCCCTGTAGGGATGGGCTTCGGAAATTAGCGTTGCATAGATTGCATAGGTTACACTTCCCCTGAAGGCACAGGTTCATAGGCTGGGTGTGATCCTGGACTCATCGCTGAGCATGGAACCCCAGGTTTCGGTGGTGAACAGGGGAGCATTCGCACACTTAAAACTTGTGCACCAGCTGCGCCCGTACCTTAGAAAGTCTGAGTTGGCCATGGTAGTCCATGCTCTGGTTACATCCCATATAAACTACTGCAACGCGCTCTACGTGGGTTTGCCTTTGAAGACTGTCTGGAAGCTTCAAATGGTCCAACAGATGGCAGCCAGGTTGCTAACAGGAGCGGCGCTCAGGGAGCATACAACTCCTCTGTTGCGCCAGCTCCACCGGTTTCCAGTTTGCTACCGGGCACAATTCAAAGTGCTGGCCTATAAAGCCTAAACGGTTTTGGCCTAACTTACCTGTCTGAACATATCTCCTCCTATGAACCAGCTAGGATATTAAGATCATCTGGGGAGGCCTTGCTCTCAATCCCACCTGTGTCACAAATACATTTGGCGGGGATGAGAGACAAGGCCTTCTCGGTGGTGGTCCCTCGGCTATGGAATGCCCTTCCTAAAGACATTAGATTGGGCCCTTCTTTGCTAGCATTTCGTAGGAAGGTTAAGACCTGGTTGTTTGAACAGGCGTTTGATTAGACAGCATAACAAATATTGGAACATGGAATGACTGGATGAAGAGATTGGATCTGATTTTAACTAAGAGCCGCTATGATATTGTATTGTATTTGCTATGTATGATTTTATATTGATGTTATGGTTTTAATTGTTTTAAATTGTTTTATGATGTATAAGCATTGAATTTTTGCTATTGTAAACTGATTTGAGTCACCCATGGGCTGAGAAAAGCAGTATAGAAATGGAGTGAATAAATAAATAAATAAATAAATAATAGATCATATAGCAAGCCAACCAAATTTACCAGTTTTGTCCAACTCTCCTCTTTTTTTATCTTATCTTTGTTTTCTTCATCTAAGTCATCTTTTTCTTTTTTATCTAGCTTTCTAAAGTATAAGGAGAAAATGCCAACATACTCATTTCTGAGTATTTTATCAATGTTTTTTGGGCTAGATGAGAACCCAGGGCCATCATAGCCACCACTGGGGTTGCTGACAACAGCCACTTGTCTGTCCCCCAATATTGGTTGGCCTGACCTGTTCTGGATGATTCAAGGGTTGGCAGTGTAGAGCTAACGCAGACCTGGGCAAACTTCAGCCCTCCAGGTGTTTTGGACTCTAACTCCCACAATTCCTAACAGCCGGCATTATAGAACTGATCATTAGAGAAAGTCTAAGATTTCCAGTTTACAATGCTCCTTACAACATGTCCTTTTGAAATAGAGGGTGTGTTGCAAATCCTGTATTGTACAAAGACCTAAATATTTCTTACCATACAATTGATTGAAGTTGGCTGGAGACCTGAAGTGGACCCTTTGGAACAGACATAAGCTGTCTTTCAGATCCATTTATAACACAACAGCAATTATAGACTGATTGTTCTCTTCTGGATAGTATTTTTATAAATAGTTTTAGTATTATTGCTTCCAAAATCCCTCAGCCGGCACTGTCATTGGCTTTCAGGGATGGAGTATTCTGGGTATTGTAACCCAAAAAGTAAATCTCCCAAGAACTGTATTTATATTATCTTATTCCAATTCTACTAGAAGTTTTGTCTATGTATGACATGAAAATTCATGAAAAAATACTATACATTTGTTCACGTACACTCTTTCACTCACTCTTTTTCTGTACAAAAGAGTAATTATTTTCATATCATTCCCTAATTTAAGCCACAATTTATCCGAAACACACATAACTAGCTGCCATTCCTTCAGCCAAAGCCAACTACCCTGCTCATAAACTTAAGACATATTTTCACCCTTAAAATTAGTAAAGACGATGTCATAAAGGTAAGCACGAGTTCTCTATTTGTGCTATTGGAAGCAATAATGAAGATTTACAGTTGTTCAATATTGGAAAGGATTTCCCAGAATGCTGACTAACTTAACAGCTTTGGAGTTTATTGATGCAACACTGTTCTGAAAACACTGGTTTATTAATAAATAGATTCATTGGAGTGGAAGATGGCAAGAGAGCCGGGAGAGTAAAAGAAGAATAAAAGACATGGAAATGCTGAGGGCAGGGTGGTGATCGACGGGGTACTGTCCTTGGCCAAAGAAATTTGGCTGGGAGGATAACTTCAGGACTGACTGATGAAGAAATGGAAGTCTATGCAATGAAAACATTTCTGATAGAAAGAGATGCCGAGGAAGACTGAACTCAGATGATAGTTTCACTGCCAAATCCACTGCACATTATGCAGAAGATGAGAAACATTCATCCATGATCAGTGAAGCATACTCTTAACTAAATGAAGAGAGCTTAGCAGGTTCACCCTCACCCAACTTTTCTAAGTTTTTGTGGAACTCACCAGCAAAATGTTTTGAAACACATTTCAAAGCTGTGGAGAGGGCTCATATTTTTTTTATTAATTATTATTCAATCTTTTATTTTTATAAGTTCATGTAATAATACACCATCAACACCTCTATCTTTGAAATAGTAAGCTAGGCAGGGAGGCAGTGGCTGAAGCAACATTGTACAATTAATACAGCTTGACACCACATTAGCTGCCATGGCTCAATGCTATGGAATCATGGGAGTTGTAGTTTGATGAGGCATCAACATTCTTTGGCAGAGAACATGAGAGACCTTGTAAAACCAAATCTCTATATATTTCCATAGCATTGAGCCATGGCAGCAAAAGTGATGTCAAAGGGTATTAATTCCATTATGGTCCATTACGGTCTTGGAGCACCTTTCCCGGCACATAGAAATGATGTGCCAAGAGAGCCGGGGGGGGGGGGAGTGCCCCCATTGCTTCCCTGGCACATCATTTCTACGTGTCAGGAGAGGTGCTCCAAGGCAGTAATGGAGGCCAGGCAAGTTTTCTTTACTTTTCAAAGGGCTTTGAGGGAGGGGGGGGGGGGGAGGATCTCCAGATGTTCTGTCGGGCGTTGTGTAGCATATGATTGAAATAATTGTGCAAACTTCATATTTTAAATTTCTATCTGTAATGTTTCAAAACCACATTTTTTTCAAAGAAGAAAAGGAGGAGGAAGATGAAGAGGAAGAAGAAGAAGAAGAAGAAGGGAGACGAGGAGGAGGGAGAAGGGGAATGAAAGAAGAAAAATAATAATAAACCATATTGCATCAGTTTAGACTTCATATATGAAAAGAATTGGCAGAGAAATCAAGACATGAACATCCTTCCCTTCCCATCCTTATTAAAGCTGAACTCAAGAAGCAGAAGTCCTGGGATATGTATGACGTTTTTGTCTGTCCCCTTTCAGTGCTGGTATTTGCTCAAAGGCTTTAATTGCTTTAGACAAACCGATTTCATTCCATGCATCATTCTCTTCTTTTAATGTGTAAATTACATAGGATTTGACTCTGATTATATTGATATAATTGCTTGTCTTCGCATGAAGCACAAGGCCACAATCTGGGAAGGGCCCTGTTAAGAAGAAACAGGTGTGAGCCTCCTTGAATGAAAGCTTCCCATACAGCCCAGACCCACTGGAAAAAAACTTTTGATGTTTGACACATTTTATTTGGATATAGCCAGCCGGTGGCTGTTACTGCTTTGTGATTTTTTTCCCCTCAGGAGGGTGCCTGCAGCCAAACCAGAGCTGCCTCTGTGATCTTGTCAGATTTCACAAGGTAAGCAGTGTCAGGCCTGGTTAGTATAGAAATGGGAGACCTGGGGTGGGTAGGAATATCCTGATGTTGTGAGACCCAGGGAGTGCGGGGATATAGCAGGAGGCATCATACATCCGTGCCACTGTGTCAGTGCCTTGAGCAGATGTCATGGCAAAGAAAGAATAGAGAAAGAGAGAGCGGAGAGAGGGAGGCACATTCTCTGAATTATTTTCTCCACAATCTGAATAAGATTTTGAAAGCTGTGCCTTTAAAGAGCACAGTTCATCTGTTAACATAGGGCTAGGACTAAGTTGCCATTTTAAAACAAAATTGCTCCAGATCCGTTGGCTGGAGGTATTGTAGGGGAAGATTTTCCCAAGATGGAGATGTAGTAACCGAAAATGGTTGCGCTATCACACATTTCTGTTTCAATCTCTTGTTAAAAGCAGAAGTGTCATACCAAGGGAGAAATGTTGACAGCTCTTTTGTCTTTCCTGTATTGAAGACTCCCTGCTTTTAAAACAATCCACACCAACATACCTCATTTAATAGTTACTTGTTGAACTTGCAGTGAGAAGTATTGGGGAAAAGCTTTGTTGATTTAAAGTTTAAACATATCTGTGTCAGTCTCAGGACCTCATCCGGCAGTCAGGGGAAAGTGGGATAAATCCGAGGGAACTGTCCTCCTTTGTTCCCTGCAATCATTCCCTGTCTTCTGGGATGGCTGGCCATCCCACGTCATTACCCATAATTTATTGTGCTTCCTCTGCTTCCTCTCAATTTCCTACAGTTCGGGGTTGGGTAGCACCTGACTCCTGAAAATGGAGTCTTCTCTCCGGTTTCAGGTACTATCAACACAGATTCCCACAGGCAGCCACCAGCAGTGGTCATATATTGTGGATAGCCTCCGTGGGACTCCGCTTTGCCAGTGCCTGAAAATGGAGAGAGGACTCAGAGAAGACTGCATCTGATGACGTCCTAAAGGTCCTACACAGCAATTCTCAAACCAAAGAGTACTGCATTTTAATATATTTATGCCATTGGGATCTTGGATCTAATCTAATGTGCTGTATTCTGAGGGTGTTGGGTAAGTAGCAACAACTAAGGACACAGTGGCCACTTTCTCACAATGATAAATCAGAATGCTGGAGAATCTGTTCACTTCTGCTTGGCCCTCCTCCTGGTGTCCAAAAGATAATGTCATCAAGAACATAGACTTCCTGGCTTGAACCCTCTCACAAACTAGGATTACAAACCAGGATGCGTTCATGCCTTCTAAATCTCGACATCTTTGAGAGTATCCCATTTGGGAGCAACAGGCCAAGAGCCCCTGTTTTAGCACCACAATTATGCTTTTATTTAGCTGTTCCCACTGGTTTGAGAAGCCAAGTAGGCCTGGATGGGCTGAATATACCAGAATGTCATTCATGGAAAGCCAAGACTCCCTGGAATTTTGGCTTACTACCACATGCTAATACAGTCATTGTGAACTACTTGGATAAAAAGCTGAAACATTTAAAGGGATGCTGTCTAGAAAATGAAGCAAACTTGCTTTCTGCTGCTTTACAGGGCGGGGTCTGAATAAGTTCAAATAGGAGAAAAAGAGATTAAACATTAAGAAGAACTTCCTGCTGGAAAGAGCTGCGCCAAATGCAACAAGCAAACTCAAGAGGTGTTGGATTCTTATGCTCTGAAGTTTTAAAGCAAAGGCTAGATGGCTATCGGTCAGGGATGCTTTACCTGTGGATTTCCTGCGTTGAGAAGAGGTTGGTCTAGATAAAACCAAAATATCTACGTTCCGGCAAAACTATGATTCTATGATGGTAGAGCATCCATTATCATATGCCAGCCTCCTACTTCCTGAAAAGGAGCTCATTACAATGGCTTATTTATTTGAAGACATGCATTTTTGTCCTACACATGGTGGTTTGATTCCATTTTAAGTGCTATATGAGTATCCCATGGAATCACGGGATTTGGTTTTTGGAGAGGCATTAGAATTTTGAGGTGGGACGTAGGGGCAGATGCGTTCGGATAAGTAAGCTGGGCCAGAACCTGTTAAATTTATTATTTATTATTTATTTAAAACTTTTATATCCCGATCTTCTCTACCTCCGTACAGGGACTCAGAACGGCTCACAGCAAGGATTTAATGCAATAATACAATCTAAAAACATTATACAACAACAAAAGATTAAAATACATATAGAATAAAATTACAAATAAGCCAAATGTCCGACTCAGTCCATATGTGTGGTCAATAACTTTGTTCTGTGGCCAGCCTCAGCCGTTATTCTGAGAATGCTTCATTCCATAGCCAGGATTTCACTAGCCTCCTAAAGGACAGGAGGGAGGGGGCAGATCTGATCACAATCGGGAGAGAGTTTCATAGCTGAGGGGCCACCACAGAGAAGGTCCTGTCTCTCGTTCCCACTAGACACGATTGCTAAAGTGGCGGGACTGAGAGCACGGCCCCACCAGAAGATCTTAATAGCCTTGATGGTTCATAGGGGAGAATACGTTCAGACAGGTAAACTGGGCCAGAACCGTATAGGGTTTTGTAGGTTAAAACCAGCACTTTGAATTATGCTCAGAAGCTAATTGGCAGCCAGTGGAGCTGGCACAACAAGGGAGTTGTGTGCTCCCTGTACCCTGCTCCAGTTAGTTACCTGGCTGCCGAATGTTGGACTAATTGCAGATTCCGAGCAGTCTTCAGAGGGTACCCCACATAGAGAGCATTGTAGTAGTCTATACGGGATGTCACCAGAGCGTGGACCACCGCGGCCAAGTCAGACTTCCCAAGGTATGGGCGCAGCTGGCGAACAAGCTTTAATTGTGAAAAAGCTCTCCCGGCCACCGCCGAGACCTGGGGTTCCAGGTTCAGCTATGAATCCAGGATCATTCCCAAGCTGTGAACCTGCGCCTTCAGGGGGAGTGGAACCCCATACAGGCTGTAACCCTATGCTCTGTTCGGCCTTACGACTGACCAGGAGTACCTCTGTCTTGTCTGGATTTAGTTTCAATTTGTTTGCCTTCATCGAGTCCATTACAGCAGCCACGCACTGGTTCAGGACTTGAACAGCCTCCTTAGTAGCAGGTTGGAAGGAGTGACAGAGTTGGACGTCATCTGCATACAGATGACACAGTACCCTGAAACTCCGGATGATCTCCCCCCGCCCCCCATGGATTCATGTATAAAGAGCAAATGTCTGATTTCATAAGGTATTGCAATGACAGTTACAGTGGAATATAATTATAGAATTGTATAGTCTTGAAGTATTTTGGCCACATCATGAGAAGACAGGAAAGCTTAGAGAATACAATGATGCTGGGGAAAATTGAAGGAAAAGAGAAGAAGGGCCAACCAAAAGCAAGATTTATTTATTTATTCAGTTTTATATTCCGCTCCTCCCTGCAGGCTCGGGGTGGATCACAAACATACAATAAAAACACAGAATGTAACAATGATAAAATAGCGGAATTACAAATTCCTAAAACTCATAGACATAGGCTTGAGCAAGCCTTTGCATTTTAGATTTGGCTAAAAGATTTAGCTAAAAGCAAGCCTAAAAAGAGCGGTCTTGCACGCCCTCCGAAAAGGGACAAGCTCTGACATCGCACGAGTATGGTCCGGAAGTGAGTTCCATAGCACAGGAGCCGCAACAGAGAGGGCTCGCTGTCTCGTAGTGGACAGATGGCAGGAGCGGATCAATGGAATGGCCAGCAAATTTCGCTCTTCCGAGCGTAGTGATCTCGAGGGAATGTACGGGGTAAGGCGGTCCCTCAGGTACACAGGCCCTAGACCATGTAAGGCCTTAAAGGTAAGAACCAGCACCTTGAAAGCAATTCGGTTCGGAAGCCAGTGCAGTTGCTCAATAGGAAGCCAGTGCAGTTGCTGCAGAATGGGAGGGCATGATGCCTGCCGTCTCGCTGGTGCTCCCCTGACCAGCAAGCGAGCAGTGGCATTCTGCACCAGCTTGAGTTTCCATCCAGGGTTTCATCCAGCAAGGGAAGGCCGTCTTCGACGGAGCTGGCTTACAGTAGTCCAGCCTCGAGATGACCGTCGCTTGGATCACAGAAGCTGGGTGGCCTGAGGTCATCCCTGGACAAGTAGGGTGCCAGTCGCCTAGCCTGTCGAAGATGGAAGAACGATATTTTGCTAACCATGGAGACCTGAGTCTTTCAAACCTCTTTCAAACCCCCTGGGAACACTCCTTGCTCAAGGGAGCTGTTGATAATCTTTCCCAAGGGGGACACAGGTCAGTAACCCCCTCCCGGCAGCAGCGATCTTACAAAACCCCCTGCCAGGAGGGGCACGGATCTAACAAGAGGAGGGGCACGGATGAAGGGAGCAGGTAGTTGGTCTAGCTGCAGCAAGTAACTTATCGACAGCTGCTGCATCTAGCAGTTGGAAACGGGTGAAGGTGGGCCTGTAGAGTGGTGGCAGAGTCTCGAGTTCACATACTGTATCAAGCGTGGCTGGGATGTCCCGGCGGAGGGTCGAGATTTTGTCGGCAAAAAAGTTCTGGAAAACCTCAGCTGAAGGAGCCAAACCCCTATCGTTTAGGGCAGTCAGAATTGTTGTCAATGACCGAATTATCTTAAAAAGTTGAGCTGGACGAGAACTAGCTGACTCTATCAAAGAAGAATAATGAACTTTTTTGGCTTCTTTGATAGCTTGCTCATAAACCTCTTTAAATTGTTTATAAGCCAATCTCGATGCTCCGTCACGGAGATCCCGCCACACATCCTCTAGCTGTCTCTTCCTCCATTTCATCGCACGCAACTCCTCGGTAAATCAAGCCGCGCGATTACTGTGGGGGATGAGAGAGCGTCTGGATGGATGGTATCCTTGAAGTGACTGGCTTGACTCTGAAAGGGCTGGGGGTGGTGATGACTGACAGGGAGCTCTGGAGTGGGCTGGTTCACGAGGTCACGAAAAGTCAGAAGCGACTGAATGAATAAAAAACAACAACATTGTATAGTCTGAATGGGGCCTAGGAATTGCTGGGAATAATCAAACAACAGCTTGTAAAATTGTGATACATGTAGACGTTACCAATTTGTATGCTGGAGACTCTTGTTTAATCAGGTTTTGCATGAATATAATAGTACAATAACGTTAGGACCTATCATGTCTTGGGGAAAATCCAGCAGCAGCACTGCTTGATGTGTTTATAGTAGAAAATAATTGATTTGCTGGGCAGTGATAAAAAGTTCAGACAAGACCTCAAAGCATCATTGTGGGTGTTCCTGATGGTAGGCTTTGGTCAATGGTCAGTGAAAGCAGATAATCTGCCTACCATAGCCATCTTGCATCCTCCTAATGCAGTCCAGGAAATATGAATTGTGACAAAATCCTACTGTAAGCAAATGAAAAGGACTGAGTAATTTCACTAGCTTTCTCCATTGATTTCAGTTAGATATAAAATTGCCTTGGGTTCAATGCCAGATTTGCCATTGTGCTTAGGTGTGCTTAAGCTCAGGGCCACATTGTCCAGGGGTGCCCATCTTCCTGCCTGGTTTTTCTTACATGATAGATGTTGCTTATGTGATGCAATTCTAAATTTGAAAGTGTTGTGTTTTGAAGCAATTCCAGACATGATAGATTTGATAGTCTATGAGAGTGTGCCACAAAGCAGGCAGTGTAGGCCTACCAGGCCAACCTCCGTCAGGGCCCAAGTAAGGGACTTACTAATCATTTGCCCTAAATCTGGCACTACTTGGGGTGGTGACTTTTTAGATTTTTTCTAGGAGCAAACATGATTAAACCCTTCTCCATATGCATAATTCCATTCACATAGAAACCTAGATGTCAATGTGGAACAAGGAGGCTGGACTAGTCTTATATCTGCCAGAACATGTCTAATTTGAAGGAATTCTGGAGGTGAATTCAGGCATAAGAAGAGTCTTGGCTGGAGTAGACCAAAGGCCAATCTGACCCAGCATTCTCTTTCCCACAGTGGACAAACAGCTGCTCCCAGGAAGCCTACAAGCAGGTCATGAAGGCAATAGCTTTCTTCTTGTTCCCCATCAGCTGGTTCACAGAGTCATGCTCTTCTACTTTCACCATATGACTAGAAGCCACAGATAACCTTATAATCCCTTAAGCCCTCAGAGAAAATCAGACAATTTTATAAATCTAATTGTAGCTGGATATAAAATCCAAAGACACAGCCATCCAAAGAATACTTCTTGTATTCACATGTCTCCAATTTCCAAATCCAAAGCCCCCAATGCAATTATATTTGCTCAGACCCATAAGACAGATTCATATAATAACTATAAACACCCCTCAAGCTATAATACCCACCACATGAAGTAAACAACAACAATGCAACAAGGCAAGAATTGTACCCAGGACCAATCCATTATAGGACAGACTGAAGACTGGGAATGGCAGAATCTCACTAGTGGTCTAATACAACTCCCAATTGAGACTACTCAGACAGATCATCAATGAACTATAACCTATTATGGACAAAGTGGGGCATTTCCCAAAGTTCCCAGGAAGCTTTGGAGTTTCCTGGGGCTTTCCAGACATCTGGACACTTGGATTGGATCATGTTCAGCACAATCCACTATCTAGATGGACATTGCCACCATCACCCTTTCCCTGTACTGATCCTCCTTCATGTTGCTATCCCTGCTCCTCTACCAGTCATGAGACTTGTTGGAAATACCTGACTGACATGGTCCCATCTGCTGAATGGAGCACCGGCTTGATTGGCAAGAATGAGGGGGGTCGATTTACGTCCTCCTTGCTATCATCATCGTCGTCGTCATTGTCCCACTTATTCCTCAACCTGTGACTCAAGGTGACTTACATAAAGTCAAACAAGTGTAAATACAAATTTTATCAAAGAAAACTTAAAATTTGAATTAAAATCTTAATAAAATTTAATATAATTTTAAAATGTGTGCATTAAAAAGCAAGATGTAAGAGTGTACAGCACAGTGATTAAAATCCCTGTTCTCAAAAACGTCGGCCCAAAAAACCTTTACCAGCTACCAGCAGACCCTAGAGAAAATGCCAGTCTAGCTTTTCCAAGGAGAAGGTTCTAGAGTCTGGGAACAACCAAAAAGGATCCCCTTTATGTTCCTATTAGATGGATCTGTGATTGTGGTTAGACAGAGACAAGAAGTTGGACACCACAGTTGTTACAGCTCCTGTGAATGTAAATAAAGCACCGTCTGGTCCTCTCTTTATGGATCAATTTCCATTGGTTTTATCTGAGAATGCTGACAAGATCCTTGGAGAAGTCAGGACCACCACTTATATCCTCGACTTGTGTCCCTCTTAGCTTGTTAAACAAGGGGTTTATGCCTTGGATAAGGGAGCTCATCAATGCCTCACTCCACCAAGGCAAGGTCCCCACGGCTCTAACAGAAGCAGTGTTGATACCTACATTGAAAAAACAATCCCTTAATCTGACTATGCTTGAGAACAATAGACAGGTTCCAATTTGCCATATATCAGCAAAATTTGGAATGGATGGTGGCCAAACAACTCCAGAGGTTCTTGGATAAAACTGATTTTCTAGACCCATTTCAATCTGGCTTCAGGCCAGGACATGGAACAGAGATGGCTTTGGTGGGATGATCTTATGTGGAGAAGTAGATAAGGAAAGTGTGATCTATCTGGTTCACCTTGACCTATCAGTGGCTTTTGATGCAATCAACCATGGTATGCTTCTGGAGTGACTGAGGGAATGGAGCTGAGAGGCACTGTTCTGCAGTGGTTCCAGTCCTTTCTCTCGGATCACAGCCAGAGCTTGGTATTGGGAGATTTCTGCTTGACCCCATGGCCATTAGACTACGGAGTCCCGCAAGGCTCATCACTTTCCCTGATGTTATTTAACATCTACATGAAACTTCTGGGATAGATCAACCAGAGTTTTGGAGTTCGGTATCACCTGTATGCAGATGAAGCCCAACTCTACTACTCCTTTACACCAGATAATGCCAAGGAATCCATGCTGCATCTGAACCAATGCCTGGAGGCAGTAATGGGCTGTATAGGGCAAACAAATTAAAACTAAATCCAGATAAGACAGAGGTACTTCTGGACTCACATAGGATAGTGATAGGAGCGAATATAAGAAAACATACTACCTTGATCTTGAAACAGCTGCACTGGCTTCCAATCAGTTTCCTGGCCCGATTCAAAGTGCTGGTTTTGACCTTTAAAACTCTTCATGGCATCGGCCCAGATTACCTGAGACGATTATCTGAGATATCTGTTTCCTGTACATACTCAGAGGAGAATGTTAAGATCTAGTGGGGAATTGTTGGTGTCCTCAAGTATTTGGGACACTCTCCACTTAAAAACTGCTAGAGATGGGGTCCTCCTCAGAAGTGGATTTCTCTTTGTGGAATGCCTCCCAGGGGAGATTAGAACTGCACCCTCTCTGTTGGTTTTCAGGAAGAAACAAAAAACCTTCCTGTTTAAGGAAACTTTTGGGGGGAAACTAAATGATAATGATATCTGAAGGTTAAGAAGACCTTTCGACTTTGTTAGGTATTATCAGGGTGGTTTTATCTATCATGTTGGGGTTATAATAAGGGTTTTAGAATATTTGCTAACATGTATGGTTATAACTTGTTTTTATATTGTGTTTTTATATTGGCGGCAAGTCACCTTGGGCCCTTGATTGGGAAAAGGTGGGGAACAAATATCAAAATACATACAGTAAATAAATAAATAAATAAATAAATAAAACAAGAGAGCACAAAACTTCAAAAAAAAAACAAACTTGTGTTGGTGAATTCAATGCTCCAGATAATCTGGACCTAAACCATATTTTGCATATCTATGCAAAGAAGCAATCGTGACCAATAATCTTTCCAAGTCTTGATGATTTCCCATTACAACACACTAGTGCTAGGGATCTATGATTTGTCCCAGCTCCACATCATGGGGGGAATGCTTTGTAGCTTCAGGTGACATTTGTAAGATCCTTGTGTGCACTTATATCTAGTTAAAGAAATAATCTATTTTCTTTTTTTGAAACCCAGTCTGCATCCTATATACTTCCAGGGTATGTGTGTGTATATAATTGGGAGTATGGTCATGGGGATGCAATGTTTTTCATAGCTTACACAAAAGGTAAGCTGTAAGAAGGAAGGCAAGGAGCTCAGGGAGGAGGCTATGCTTATATTTAAAATGTAGGAAGGAACATCTTCTGCTACATGAGTACAGATCACAATAACATTGGATTCCTTGAGAGAAACCCTCCAGCGCTGCATGCTGCACAAGCCTAGGGACTGATTTTGCAAGCTCAATAACATTGCACATCCATGAGCATGATTTGGCCCTTGGAGACTTTCTCAAAATGATGTTAAAAGCCTGGAATCAAAGTAGTACAAAACCACAACAAAAATCATGAGGGCCCGCAGCCAGATCACCTCGGGCTGTGATTGCATCAGGCATCCACAACGAAGCTGGGTCAGTGCTCCATATGGAGGCCGACAGTGCACATTCAGGTGCACAGAGGAGCTGCACTGTGTATCTCTCTAGAGTTCAATGATATCACAAAGTGTTTCAAAGATTTCAGACTGATACAGCCTCATTTTTTTAATAATATACTGTACTTCAACAGAAAATTATTTTCCATTGTTCTATCTCTCCACCAATCCCTCCATCGAAAAGAGAAAGGGATCTTAAAAATACTAAGTGTATATATCCTGATAACATTTCAGTTTTAAAAACATAAAAGAAAAATATATTTCAAGGTGAAAGTCAGAGCTCACTGTCACTCTGTAAAGTAGAAATATGGCAATTTCTTTTCTTTTTAATTTTTTCTACTATAGTTTAGATCAGAGAGTGATGGCAAAGTTAAAAGAAGAGAGTGTAACCTATTTGTTATTTTTACATAACTCTACAAAACCTGGTTTATATGTATTTATTTATATGTCTGTGTGTGTGTGTGTGTGGGAAGGAGAGACGGGGATGAGTGTTTGTTGTAGATATAGAAATAATATTTCAAAATATTGGGATATTATAAAAATATGTTTCTTAACTTTTAGGAAACCCTGATGAATATTCTGGACTGATGAGCATTTTCACAATTCAGGATATCTTTAATGCAAAATTCACACATTAAAGTTTTATGCTGAAAACAGATTTTTTTTTGTACAGCAAATATTCCTAGGCCAATAAAAATCTGCATCCTGTGCAAAAATCTTATTACCTATTTTGGTAAAAGTACAAAATATTTTTTCCCAGTTACAACCATTTTAATATAGAAAACAGCATCTTCTGCATAGTAAACAATAATTGATTACAGAAATATTTCTCTGGATTTGTTTGTACTTGTCCAATACTTATACCTCATTGTCTAAGCTATTAATACATTTTAAAAGAGTAATGGTGCTAGGCTAGAACCTGAGAAACTCCACTTGTAACCCCCTTCCATTTTGAAGTACAGCCCTCTTTTGAACATGGTTTTTGGCCAACTATAGAGCCATCTAACAGTGTGCCCACATTTAAACAGTTTGGTAAATAAAACACTTGCTTATCAAAACATGAAGGATCTATACCAGGTCCAAAAATGTGCCATTCTAGATATTTCTGTACTATAATTCCCAGTAGCTCTAGCCAGCACAGTCACTGGAAAAGAATACCAACAGCTGCTAGACAATGACATCTAAGAAGCCACATGCTTCCCACCTCTGATCTATTGGAACATGCTAAAGACAGGACTAATATCATCTGCTTAGTTACAACTGCAGTAAGGTGATTGAAACATTGCTAACAGGTATTTCAACATTTATATGCTTTCAATTGATTTACTAAGGTCAATTCCATTTGAAAGTACCACCTAAATTTAGTTCACTGAGCTATGCTTTTGAGGGGAGACGCTAGCTAAATAAAGGCCCATCTTTACTTGGAGGAATCCTATATATATATATATATATATATATATATATATATATATATATATTCACAGGTTTGAGGGCTAGATTAGGATAATGGCCCAGCCCTCAAACCACAAAGCTTGCAAGATGATTGTGAGTAAGTCACACACTCTGTGAGCTTCAGAGGAAAATAATTGCAACCCCTCCTGGACAAATCTTGCTGTGAAAAGCCTAGGACAGGCCTCATTTATGTATTGATATCCCACCTTTCTCACAAGATGTGATTCAAGGTGAGTTGGTTGGCAATTCTACCCACAATGACCTTTGTAAGTGAAAAACAACTTGAATGGACTTGTCCTATGACAACCAATCATATTCATCACAGGGGGATGGCCACAAGGTGTGTCATTGCATAACTCCTTTCCTTTCAGTCTCCTTGCAAGTGTGTCAGGATTAGTGGGAATTCTTAGTATTGCAATGTGAAAACTACTAATACAACAGGCCTTTTGTACATTGATATATTTTAGTAGATCATACGATGTTACAAGAGACTAGGGATGTTGTGGATGGAATACAAACAAGTCAATTTACAGACAACAAAGCCACTAGGTGAAGCTATTCTAGACTATTAATCTCCTTATTTTAAACAATCAGCCATTTACTACATGGATTACATTGAACTATACTCTCATATTACCAAAACCAGAATGTGGGTACTTTTTGGAATTATTTAACAGTGCCTATGCCTTGATAAATCTTGCTGTTGTGTGTTTTCAAGCCATTTTCAAACTACAGTACAGTGACCCCAAGATAGACCTGTCACAGAGCAAGATTTGTTCAGTTGAACTTTGCCATTGCCTTCCTTCAAGGTTGAGAGTGTGTGATTGCCTAAGGTAAACCAGTGGGTTTTCATGATTGAGCAGGACTTCAAACCCAGGACTTCAAAGTTGTAGGGCAATACTCAAGCCACTATATTCCATGGGCTCCCTACCATCCCCCTAAACTGGGAATGGTGGAGATTGAACCTTGGATATTTTAAAATATGAGATGTGCTGTCAACATCAGGTGGGCTGAATGATTCCCTGTGTTGGACCATGCCTCAAATTTGTAAAAAAAAAAAACCCACTGGAAGTAAACCATGCTAACAAGTCATGAAAAATAAATGATATTACAGAGTATCAATCAATCAAAACTTTATTACGGTCACAGACCAGCACAAAGCGGGCACAAGCGCCCTAAGAGGAGAAGGACAACTTCCCAGTAAACAGTTATTTAAAATCAGACTAGAAATCAGTATAAAAATATATTTTAAAAGACAGGATATTGTTGCCTTACAGTGTCAATCATCACCCGTCTGATATTAAGGGCAGCAGCACAGAACTTAGCAACACTGTAAGTCATTGCAGTGCTAGAGTCCGAAAGCAGCAGGGTGGAATAACATCTTTTACCCTGTGTTGGACCATGCCTCAAATTTGTAAAAAAACCCAAAAAACCCACTGGAAGTAAATCATGCTAACAAGTCATGAAAAAAAATGATATTACAGAGTAGGCATGGTTAGGTCCAGTCGGAATCTTCGTAATTCGAATTAAATTTGGATCAAACTCCTTTTTGAAGCAATTTCGAAGCAATTTGGGAACCCTAAAATATCCTTGCCCTTGTGAAGCCATTGTTGCCATCTTTTTTCCGATTCAGGAAGTGAATCAGAAATGAATCAGCTTTTGGAGGCAAGCAGCTTTTGGAGGCAATGCCACTGCTTTGCAAGGGAAGGACTGGGTTGGGAACAAATAATTTCCTTTGGGAACCACACAAAATACCACTAAGGAGCCCCCTTTGTCTGTTTTGGGTTACACTTTGTAGTTTTGGAAACTAGAAATCTACTACAATCTGCTTAATAATTCCCTTCCTGAAGCAGGGAATACAACTCTTAAGAGCTTTTCTTCTCCTGGGGTTTGACTTCTGTGCTTTGGAAAACCAGAATTCCCCTTTGCTGATAATATTTCCCTTTCTAAAGCAGGGAATGCAGCTTTTAAGGGCTTTTTCTCTCCTTGGGGTTACAAGTTGTACTTTTGGAAACTAGAAATCTCCTAATCTAATCCTTTCCTTGGGGAGCAACACAATAACAGTTTGGAAGGCCCCTTTCCTCTCCATGGGGTTACAAGTTGTACTTTTGGAAACTAGAAATCTACTAATCTCATCTTTTCCTTGGGGAACAACACAATAACAGTTTGGAAGACCCCTTTCCTCTTCCTTTTGGAAACAACTTGGAGGGCTGGGGTGGGATGCTGCTATCCACAGGGCGGTCAAGGAATCGGCCCTCTGGGGATTCCTTCCTCCTAGTCTGAGAAGATGAGATAATGTTGAACAATGGCCTGGCCTCCACTTATCTTGGAAACAAGCAAATGTAGTAAATTAATTGAATAGTGTGAGATAAATTCCATTTTCTCATATTCAGAGGGGTGTGCTCTAGACAAATATGCAAAACAGATAGATTTAAAATTTCCAAGAGAATCCTGGAGACAGCACATTTCTTCTTATAATATCCCTTATTAAATTACTGAAATTACTTTTAAAATTGTCAAGGACCCAGGGATCTTCTATACACATTGAAAGTTAGTATGCTGACAGAGGAGAATATTTTCTACCACTGTGGCAAGTTTTGTCAGTAGCAGTCTAAAATGAGGGAAAGGGAATCCCCCAAGTTTTGCCTGTCTCATTTGCAGGTTTTCGTGTATTGCGCAATCACGTCCGCCATTAACGAAGCAATTAGGAAATTTCTGAAAATTCCGACTTTTTAGAAGAAAATTTCTGAAATTATTTCAGACTCGAATCACCAGCGCCCCCTACATCCAAAAGGAGTTTTGAACCATTGTTTTCCTTGATCACATAAGCATACTATAGAGCAGGGGTTGTCAAACTGTTCTCCATGGAGCCCTGGACTTCTTGGGGCTCCATGGGTGTTAGTGAGGGGCTCCAGTTTGGAGCTGCTGGAAATAACAGCAGTAGTAGCAAGAGTGTTCTCCCAGGGCACAGATCCCTTTTTCCCCATCTCCCTTGCTGCTCACTATTTTTTTCGCCAACCAGACCTTCTCCCATAGCTTTCTTTGCTTCCAAATCCCTATTTCCCTCCCATTGCTCAGGGGGTGCTTTGATGTGTTGTTATTATTATTATTATTATTATTATTATTATTATTACATAGGCTGGATGACCATCTGTTGTGGGTGTTTTGATTGGACTGGATGGCCTCTGGGTATTATTATTATTATTACAATTGTAATGCATTATGTTAAGTTGTTTTGAGTCTCCTTCAGGAGAGATAAAGTGGGATATAAATAAATATAATAATAGCAATAGTAATAGTAATAATAATAATAAAGGCTGGATGGCCATCTGTTGGGGGTGCTTTGATTGTACTTTTCCTGCATGGCAGAAGGGGTTGGACTGTAACATTGCTAAGTTTATGTTGGTTAAAATAGTTCTTCATTTTGAATATTGTATTGTTCTTTCTTTCCTTTTTTGCACTGTGTGAATTAGTTCACATGGATACTCTCTATCCATCTGCCAGTGGTCCAGCTCATGCCTGATAAATATGCATTATATATAATCTATATAAATAAAAATGTAATGGTTGTTTGTGGGATTAACATAACTCAAAAAGCACTGGACAAATTGACACGAAATTTGGCCACAAGACACCTACTAACCCAAGGAGTGACCATCACTCCAAAAATTGATTTTGCCATTTGGGAGTTGTAGTTGCTGGGATTTATAGTTAACCTACAATCAAAGAGCATGATAAACTCCACCAATGATGGAATTGAACCAAAGGTGGAACACAGGACTCCTATGACCAACAGAACACACTAGAAGGGTTTGGAGGTTCATTGACCTTGAGTTTTGGAGTTGTAGTTCACCTACATCTAGAGAGCATTGTGTACTCAAACAATGAAAAATTGCAACCAAACTTGGCACCGATACTCCATATGTCCAAATATGAACACAGATGGAGTTTGGGAAAAATAGATCTTGACATTTGGGAGTTGTGGTTATTGGGATTTATAGTTCACCTACAATCAAAGAACATTCTGAACTGCACAAATGACAGAATTGGCGCAAACTTCCCACACAGAAACCCCATGACCAACAGAAAATACTTAAGTTCATCCAGTCCAACTCCCTTCACTAGGGCAAGAAAACATAATCAAAGCCCTCCTGACAAAAAGTCATCCAGCCATAGATATAGATAGATATGATTCACACACACAGATATAATATCATAGATTTGAAAGAGACCCCTAAAGAAGGACAACTATATGTTGCATGTTCCAGAGTAGGCAAACTAGACAATCTCCACATCAACACTAACAAAGAAATACTGTTTACCCACAAGCATAAAGAAATTACATATATTAGAAACCAACACTTTCTCAATACTTTTTTTCACCAGATCACCAGACTGGGCCACAGCAATGATTGGCAAGGGACAGCTAGTCTAATATATAATCTAATATATAAACATTTATTGGGGCTCCATGAGAAACTGTTGCTTCAAAAAGTGCTTCATGGGTCAAAAAGTTTGAGAACTCCTACTATAGAAAAAGACTATATGAGCTTAGCATACCGGTGAAGTAGAGAGAATATATATATTTCTCTCTGGCTCAATACCTTGAAGCAGTCATGAATTGGGGGAATTTTATAGATACCTTTGACAATTTACTTTGATGAGTTTATGTTTTTGGAAACAATTGTTCCCCTGCCCTGAGTGAAACATATAAGCATAATAAAACACAAATAAAATTATGTTATTTGTTTGTACAGGACTAAGATATTCCCAGAAGATTTATATTCCTTATCATTCTTTAAAAAAAAGATGAATGTATAATTAGGACTTTTGGTAGCACCAAAAGAAAATGTTGTAGTGATCTTTCAGGTGATGATTGAGGGGAAAAAGGATGATTGAGGGGGGAAAGGATGGTGACTGTGTGTAGCCAAATCTAAGGATGAGATTTATTTGTAGACTTCTTTACTTCCATCCTTTCCCTTTTAACCCCCTCTTAAAAAAAATATATATATATCCAGGCTTATTTTTGATATACGTATTTCAAAACTACACTGCTAAAGGAGGGAGATTTTGAACAGTGGGGGGTTAGCCTATTAAAATTCATCATGATTTCTCTTTTTCTGAAAAGGAGTAAACAAGAATCAATTTCCTTTAGTAAAGAAGTTGGCAGAGGTTTCAGGCTCACTGAGAGCAGACACTGGTGGACTCAACAAAATGTTTGCCAAAGAATCGAGAAATATCAAATTAGTCTTGCCTCTCTCTTTTGTCAGGACATAAATGTGTACGGGGCGGGGGGGGAGGGGGAGGTTGGAGAGACAGAGGGAGCTAAAGAAGGACTGGAGCAGGGCTTGTGTGTGGGCAAAGGGAGGAGAGGATTACAAAGCTTTGCAATGCTAATGAGTCACAGTTAAAACTGGAAAGATACACAGCTCCTATCATTATCTGACCAAATATATGTAATTGTCTGTACTGAACTACAGAGGAACTGTTAGGTTATACCACGGATCTAATTGCCTAGGAGGGTTAGTCCAAAACCTAATGTGACCTCTGCTGCCTTTGTCCCACTGTGTCGCCTTGCACACTTTTTGATGGCAGCACACAAAACCCTAAGAACAATAAATGCATCTCTTTCTCTTTCTCTTTGCTCCTCCATCTAAAACCATCCTGGGAGAGAGAGAGGGGGGGGGCGTTGAGTTTCCTCAAAACCCTGAGAGATTAAGGCTGCCAAGAAGACCTTCCTTCTCTTTGAAGCATCTGATACTGATACCAGTGTTTTTGGTTAGTTTGGACACTTAAAATGCACGTATCATGCATGGCTCCATGAAGTCTATGCTGTGTGGAGACGTATAGGCATGGGAGGGAAAAGAGAGCCAAAAGAGAGAGTGTGCCGAGTGGCAGGCAGAAGGGGGCTCCAGTTCTGGGAGGGAAACTGAAATACTATTATGTAACAGGTTAGCTATATTGCAGCGGTAGCTCTTTAAGAGCTGGGAACTTTTCCCCAAGAATAATTTTATTTTAGGCCAGAGTGGAGAATTGGGATTTTTTTTTTGATAGGGGAGAGGGAAAGCATTGATTTACATTTCTTAAATTTAGTCATGATCTGAAGTCTCTTTCAAAGCACTGAGTTTTTCTTCCCTCCTATTATATGGTGATACAAATGAGCACATGATGTATTTTAGACTTTAAAGTTTAAAGGAGAGTGAGTGATTGATCTCTCACATCTTGTGCCACTCATTAGAAGGTGAATAATTTGAAATGCTAGATTATGTTTATACTTCTGATTGGTTCTTGGATGTACAGTAGCTCCTGCACAAATCCCAAAAAAGTCCACATGCAGACTGTATTGTTCTTCCTATTCCCCTCCCCCCAAACACAATATTTTCCTCTTCCTTCCATCTCCTGCCAGGATTTGGAAATGAAGGGGTTAAACCAACTTCCTAGATCACAACCTGGGTCTTTATTGGCATGGAGTTCCTTTGGTTGGACAGAGGCCAAACCATATTCTTTTCTGATCTTCTAAACAATGTCTACCATGTTCATCCTCATAATAAAGAACTCATGTCAAAACAACCCTGAATCACTGCAGGACACCAAGAGAAGCAAATACTACTTTGACAGCATCTAAGAACTGTGTCATGATCACCAGCACACAGTTGTACAAGAAATACCACACATTTGTATCCTGGGTTGCTGATTTCTGTGTTGTAATTTGCTTCAGTCTTTTTATGTTTTTGGCAATGATCAATATGAATTTTAAAAATCCAATGGTTTCAGCTTAGTTTGGAGCACTAAGTGAGCTGAAAATCAAGTTTCTACATATGCTGTACATTAAGTCAAACAGCTAACGCCTTTTTCTATGGATTGTGTGTGTGTGTGTGTGTGTGTGTGTGTGTTGGGGGTGGGAGTCTCATGGAGTCACAGCTAAAGGGACATTTCAGTGCTGATTTTCATTTTTGTGAGATTAAAAGTGAAATATGTAACCACAAAGCTGGTTTATGTCATCCCCCTGTTGGAGCCAGCAGCAATGCCAAAAATTAGATATTTGATAGGTTTGTGAGAGAAACAGATGCAGAACGGATGCCATTCCCACAAATTTTTGTCTCCTTCTTATCTTTAAGCTGGAAAAAAACATTCCAGTTGGAGTTTTAAAAATCAGAAAGCCATAATAATACTCAGAATAATAATAAAGCATAACCCAAGTTAATTTAAAACTAATGTGCCCCCTCTCTCTTTCTTTCTTTCTGTGTGACACAGGGAGAGAACCTGTAAATCTGGAATGTGAGTGCAAATTAAACAAAACCGTACAGAAGAGACTATTTCCTTGCTAATGTTCAGATTGTGCACACTTGGCTATTTCCCTCCATTTTGGAAGGTTTGAGGACGCACATTAAAGGTTTAAATGGAGATGAATCAACAACAAGAAGCCCCCAAATGCCTTCATGCACACACACTCCAACGCACCCCATGAAGACAAAAAAAGCATTAAAAAGATATTTTCTCTTTTTGTTTTGGAAGCAGTTTGTACATCCCCGTCCTTCGTTCTCTTTTTCCTGTTTTTTTATTTCATTCTGCCAGCTGTCTGCTAAACAAATCTAGCCAGGTGGGGCTTACAACCCATGACTAAAAAACTCACTAGTGCAGCTGTCCAGCTTGCCTGGAGGAAGAATTCAAACAAATGGCAGGAATGAAAAAGATTGGATTTGTTTTCAAGAAAGTAGCTACTGTACCTTTCTAGCTTCATTTTGGTTCCATTAGTTAATTCAATGCCTCCAAAGGTTTTTCTACTGAACAATGGGAAACCCCCTTCCAGTATATTTTTGGTATAGCTTGGATTTTCTTAATATTTATTCATCAGACTTTTTTTTTTAAAAAAAGTTGCTTCATGTGCTACTAAATGTAAAAATAATCTGACATCTTCCTGGGAAACTGTAAGTAAGCCTTGGTAGAGCTTAACTCGATTTTTAAAAATATTCAGCATTTGAATACATAACTAGTGAATGGTGAGGGTTGGTATTGTCTACCTAAAAGCTGGGGGACAGAACAGGCTTCTTTGCATTGCTTCATCAACCAACCTCAACTGTGATTTCCTAGTCAGCAAATAAATGTTCAATTTTCTGTATCTGTGTTGAGCAATGCAGTAAGATGTGCTAAAAACAACTGACTTGCCATCTGACCTGACTTCTGTCTAGGGAAGGCAAATTGCACATAGCTTACCAAGTTACCTTTCATTCACCTATCAAATGCTACATTTAGGATTTTAGCATGTGAGGCAGACAAACTGGGATTAAATCTGGACTGTCACCAAAACTCCACATCACACAATACCATGTGTAACCTATTGGCTCCCCATGATTCTTCTATCCCTAGCTATTAATAGGTAAAACCTGTCAATAGCTCTCAATCCTTCAATGTTTCCATTGCCTACCTAGGACTTCCTCACACTAGAGCATCTATCCACTCTAAATCCAGTTGCTACCTCCTGCAGAATTCTGGAGCTTGTAGTTTAGGGAGAAGCCTTTAAACTGCTCATCCAGAGAGGTTCTGGGCCTCACTAAACTACAAACCCCAGAATTCTGAAGGAGGCAGCAAATGGATTTAAAGTGGATAAATGCTCTAGTTGATGAAGTCCCTAGTTTACTTCTGTGCCCACATACTGGCAGTATTATGGCATTGGGGGCAGGATTCTTCTCCCTCTCAATATTCCAAAGGTGGCCGTTTTCTTATTCTATATGCATTTTTCCTTTTTTGTTTTTAATACTGAAATGGCACAATTGAGCTAAAATAAAACTAAATAAAAACAAGGAACAACAGTATTGCATGGTGGGGTTACGAGGGTGTCCAGAAGTGTCATCATGGGACCACAGAATAGCAATTTTGCAAAATTGCACTATTGAAGAGAAGTGTAATATTGAAGGTGCATGAAAAATATGATCTTTAAAAAATAAATATTCATCATTTTTGTGCAAAACCCCCCAACTGTATTTAGACTTTATGTTTCTGGAAACATTCATGGAATTCTAGAGGAGATGTACAGATGCCTATATTATGGTGCTGCTCAGTGATTCCCTAACCCCACAATTCTCACTTACTGGGCAGCTGCTCCTGCAGTCGATGGAAGTCTGTTTCCCTGTTGATCAGGAAGTAGCTGGCTGCTGTTTCCACCCCCTTCTGTGAACAAACTTGTTGTGACAGGCAGAAACAGGGTACCTCCCACGATTACCTCTTTTATGTGAGATTATTCATGTAAGGGGATATAACTAATAGCCAGCTGCTTCCTAACTGACAGGGGAACAGATCCCCATCAATCACAGCAACTGCTGTCTGATACGTTGAAATTGGGATATTTTCGCAATCCTTATGTACACTTTAAATTAAGGGATACTATGTCGGAATTTTTATTACAACCCAGTCAAAAGTGTGCAAATCTAGGCCATGCATTCATAACTACCCAACAGGATGTTTCTTTAAAAAACTATTTTGTGCAAACCGCCCCCATAACCTCAACTGTTTCTACACAGAAACATTTCCTGAAACACTTTGGGATGTGAAAAGTTCTCACCTCTGTATTTCTTTTTGTCTCAACTAGTTTCCTGAGAGTCAAGTAACCTATTTTTCAGCACGGAAAGACCCAATAAACTTTCCATCTCTAATCTATATCCTCAGTATATTGCCATTCAAGTCACTGAACTTGAATCACTTTAGCACAGAAGCCAGGATTCTCTCTGTGATATAGGCCAGGATTGCATTCCATTATGTTAGTGTAATGCATTTTTTGGAGCAGTGCAATGGAACAAGAGATGGAAGCAAAATCTGTCTCTGTTCCCAGAGAAAGCTGCCCTCTTGGCTCTTAGAGAGGGGATTTCCTATTATGCTTCCCCATGATATCAATGGTAACCTATGCCAACTAAGGGGATCATGGCCAGTACAGCCTTTCCCAGCTGGGTGTCATGCACATATACCAATGCATTGACTGTACTGCCAATGTCTGGGGATTATGGAAGGTGTAGCCCAATGCATCTGGAAGGCAGTGGGGAGCTGTCTTTTAGTGTAAGCCACTCTAGTTATGCTAGAAGACTTCAGCCAATTGAAAGATCGAATTGGCTGCCACAAATTCTAGCTATCGGTGCCTCTACACATTCCATATGATCATTTGTTTTTAATTGACTGTCTCTGGGAGCTGCCTTGAGTCCCCTCCAGAAGAAAGGCAGCATATAAATAAAACAAATAAAAAGTGACTAAACAAGCAAACAAGAAAACAAACAAGCAAGCAAGCAAAACATCAGTATAAATTCTCAAGAAAACCAGCTATAGCAATTTGATGTAGGACTATGACTCTGCAGCAAAGGGTCTAAATCCATACTTGGCCATGAAACCCACTGGGGCACCTTGGGCAAGTTACAGTCTCTCTGTCCCAGAGGAAGATTACCCCCCCCCCCAAAAAAAACAAGTTTTGTCAAGTGTATCCTTGATAGCTTCATTTTAGGATCGCCCTGAGTCAAAGTGACTTGAAGACACACAACAATAAATTCTTTCTTAGTCATTAATTGTAAGAGTTCCCCATACTTTTCCCTTGCTTCTTTTGCCATAATATGCTGAGTCAACTTCTTTAGGATAGCTAACAATTTCTGAAATTTTTTGCCTTGTTATAGTTTGAGGTTAACCTGACCTACTTTCAAAACATTACAAAGTATTTTGACCCAGTGATTAATTCTTTCCCCTGACAAGTCAGAATGTTCATGACCATTCCATTATATCACAGCAAACAGGAAGAAGACCGAAGTTCTATCCAAGGCAAAAGTCAACAGTTCATTTTAAATATGTGGGACATATTAACAGAACAATGAAACATCGCCATTGGATTATAACTGCTAGCTCCCTCAGGCAGTCTCTCACAATGATACACTTCTTTTGATAAAAAGAAAGAATAAGTACAATAGAGATATTCTGGTTTTCTTTTAAGAGATACCTAGAGAAGGAGGAAGGAAGAGCCACAATTAGTTTTGGAATCATATTCAGGTATTTAAAAAAAATCCAGTCCAGAGTTAGGATACCTTCTAGTGATTAGAAGGGATGGAGCTACTGGTGAAAACCATCTACTCTACTGTTCATCAGGTGGAACCCCCCCCCCCCAACTTTTTTTTGGACTGATTCACTTTAATGGAAGCAGCCTTTGCATCCCTGGGATGCAATTTGTATGATACATCCCAAAAACTTGAGTTGAATGGAATTTACAGAATTAAGTGTGTCTATGCAAGCTCGGGTTAATGAGAGCTGCAATTTATTTTATTTATTTAGGGATTTATTAATCACCCACCCCAGATGGCTCTGGACAATTTACAGTAAAAACACAAAACCAAATACCTGAAACATCTAAAAACATCTAAAAGTATCTTACATCTAAAAACATCTAAAAAACAATTAGCATCTAAAAACATCTAAAAACAATTAGCAATCTAACCAGTTTCTCAGCTGAATGCCCTCTCAAACAGCCACGTGCGAAAGTCTTTTAGATCATGGGTGGCTCTGATGTAAGGAGGGAGGGCATTCCAAAGTGATGGGGTAATCACCAAAAAAGCTCTATGCCGGGTTGATGTCAAATGGGCATCCTTAGGGCCTAGGACCTGTAATAGATTCTGATGGTCTGATCGAGGTGCTCTCAAGGGTCAGCACGGAGAGAGGCGTTCCCATAGGTATGCTGGTCCTTGACCATGCAAGGCCTTAAAGGTTAGAACCAGCAACTTGTGAGTAATCCGGAACTCGACTGGAAGCCAATGCAGTCGGTATAGAACAGGTGTTATATCATTCCTTAAGGGAGTTCCCATGAGGAGTCTGGCTGCCGCATTCTGTACTAGTCAAAGTCTCCGGGTCACCGACAAGGGAAGGCCAACATAAAGGGCATGACAATAGTCAAGTCTTGAGGTTACTGTGAATTGAATGATACTTGGACAGCCACAGGTTGTTCAGCTCATGTTGTATATATTATCTAAGCTGTGTATATTGTACATCAAAAAACATTATTTTGGACTGGTGTTTATGCCTCCTAATTAGTGAGCAGGTTCATACACATGCATACATTCTGTATTTCAGTACTGAGTAGCTTTTACCTATTTTAGGGTCAACTAAGCCCACCTGGCCATATCCTTAACAGGAAACATTAAGGCTAATGAGGCCCAGCTCAGTTTGTCTCCCACTTACTGCCCCGTATATTACACCGAATCTCAGTCCCTTTGGACACTAAGAGACTATTCTTCAGAGAGTCTTCCTATTAATGATAGATGATTCAGAGTCAGGTATGAGATTTCTTGGTAACTCTTAATAAGTTTTATGAGCTTTGCATCATGTTAATATCCATTGTAAATTTTCTGAGAACCATGGGTTCTTGGGCTCAGTTTCTTAGCCTTTACAGACTGCAACCTAAATTTCATCCTTCACTGCTCCCAATCTGTTAGAACACTTCCAGGCTGGAAAAGGTAATTCTTATCTGAAGTCCTTCCACATATCTAGATATGGAGAATGTGCTCTCCTGCAGAGGACAAATTACTACGAGCACATAACAGCTGTGAGAGGGCAACAGGTCTTTCCATTCTCCTCCTGCAGATGTAATTCAATATGTCAAGGATAACCTTTCCAGCCTGGAGGAGTCTGAGCAGCTATCTGAAAGACTGTCTCGTTTTCTGTTCCAGCAGGTGAGATAAACAGGAAAGCTTACAGGACTTCATTAGAAGAAGGTGGGGTATATTTGCCCATCGAGTCACCAGAGGACAAAGATAACAAATTTATATAATATATGGGTAAAACACAAATTAATCCTATATCTTTGTAGGTAAGCAACAGAATGTAATGATAAGGAATTGATACGAATACATTCTCTCCATTTGTCCATGTTCTTTCACAGGGATTGCATAATCTTTGTATTCAATCATCTCCAAACATGTCAAATTGGTAACTAACCCTGTGTTCACCCAGCAATGAGATCACAGAGAAAGTAGAGATAGAAGTCATAAAAGAATTAAGGAAATTATGGGTCAATAGGAAAAGGAGGCCAGAAAAAACCTAAGAAATGTCCCAATATGGAGAGAAGAAAAATGTCAGTTATTCGCAGAAAGGGAGGTGGAAGCGATGGATGCTCTGTGTATAAGGCTACTATGTGACCTGTAAGTTAAAAGAGAAAGTGATCGGAGGGCAAGAAATGATTTGAATTAATCAGCCAAAGTCTTGTCTATACTTGCAAAAACCCTTGGATTCATGACAAATGAAAGCCTTATACACAGTGATTTCTAGTGAGCATCATGCAGTGTTTTCTTTTCTTTTCTTTTGTTTAAGCCAACTTTGCTCTGGAACAGCATTGGGGGGTATAGTGGTTATACACTATGTGTATGTGTGAGTAGAATCATAGAGAAAATTATCTCTTGCCACTTCTATTATCCAGAATCTTTGCTGGATCAAAAGCTTTTCTGATGAAGAAAAAATCCATTGTCTTTCAAACCGCAAGTAGTTATCTTATTTTCTGTAACAGCACAACAAGCCTACATCCCAAAATTCAGAATCTTAGCTCTAATTAATCAGAGTAATTCAGCCTCTTTATAACTCTTGTTCTTAGGATCAGGACATGAGTTGCTTTAACAAAGAAGCCACAATGAGCAGCAATATTTGACAAGGACTAGTGGACGTTCTGTCTAGTAATTCCGTGATCCTCTGAATCTCAGCCTGCTGCCTACACCCTTTTTTTTGAGAATCAAAGCTAGAATTTAATTGGGATGTCCAAGAATGCATTAACAACCAAATATGAAAAGGGGGAAACAGCCAGGATTCAGTCTGTATGATCTTGCTTTCCTTGAAAACAAGTTCATTTACTTGTTTCAAAAACCGGTGTACTGGAAGGTGGAGAAAGAGGAATGGGCATACTACTCAACCGTCTTTTTTATCTTCTATTATTGAAGCTACACTCATTTGGTTTAAACTTCTAGCCATTTCCAGGGCGCCTTTGCCAAACTCATTTTTAACATCAGGATCTGCTCCCTTCTCAAGCAATAGTGTAACCAAGTCTTCATGGTTATTCAATGCTGCAACCATTAAAGGTGTAATAAAAGTTAATGTAAGAGACAAGGATGGCAAAACACCTTTAATGCCTACACCCTTTCTGATAATGCTGCAAATAGTTTTACATCACACTTTTGATAAGTTGTCCTATTTTCTCCTTCTTCCAAATGTAGAAACTTCACCATTCTTGTTTTCTCAACACGGTGCCTAAGTCCTTATCCTTTAGGTATTAACCATATCTTAGCATTCTTCCATGACCATGCCATGACCCCAGGGGCAATAAACTGAGGTGCAATTAATGGATGGTTATTTCTCATGGGGTGAGTTCTTTTCAAACTCATGTAGATGAGGTTGCTCTGAAAGAGCAGGTTTGTAGCTTAGATGTACTTCAGGATCTGTTACTGTGGCATGAGGAACAGATGACCTCAGTGTTGAGGTATCTTCTGCTAGCTTTGACTGGTGGTTCATATACACCCTGATCTGGACAGAAACAACAACAAAGCTTCAATAGTTTATGCCCTGGGCATCTCTATATCTTAATTATGTATTGTTTTATTTGTGATTTTATTACTGTAATATAATAATATACTAAATATACTAAACACTCGAACGTGTCTACAGAGCTTCTTCTTCACAACATCCCAAGACTCATTCCTAGCATGCCTTCTGGTTCTTCTCCTTCTTCTTTTTGCCTAATCTGCACTCATCCAGCAGCTTCCTCTCTTTGGTTTCTTGCCAGCTACTCTTCCTGGATTTTATTGCTGCAGCCATTCCAGGAAAAGTGGTTGGCAGCTTCCAGCCACACTTTCTAGAGTAGCTACAGCATTATGTTGCCATGGTTCACTCAAATTCTGAACAACATAGCCAGCAGCAGTCATGGCTGTGTGCTGCTCTAAATGATGAAGAACCCTTGTTTTCGAGGAGGAAAAAATTAGATTCATTCTTTAGTCACTTCCCACACACCCCATTCCTCCTCTGCATCAAATCATATGATATAAGCACACAATCACATAAAGCTTCAGGCTTTATTATATTATTTAATTATATTGCATATAAAAAGAACAACATTGTTTCTCATTAAAACTAAAACTAATTAATTGCAAGCAATGCCCTTCTTTGTAATAAGTTTCTTCCAATCCCTAGGTCCAGCCAGTCTCTACTGATGGTAGACCTGGTCCTGTCTCACACGTTCTGCACCTACTCTGTAGAATTAATGCAGTTTGTTACTACTTCAACTGCCATGGTTGAATGCTATGAAATCATGGGGTTTGCCTGTTTGGTGAGGCACCCAGACATTTTGGCAGATAAGGTTAAAGACCTTGTAAAACTGCACTTCCTGTATTCCATAGCATTGAGCGATCACAGTTAAAGTGAGGTCAAACTGCATTAATTCTAGACTGTTAATACTCTCATAATTTCCTATATGCAAGAAATACTAATACTTTGGGCTAATTTCAACCTGGAGGCATGGGCAAGGGAGTTTGATTTGATCTAAAAGTTTCCAAATTGACTTCTTTAACTTCTAATTTATTTTTTATTTAAAAAGAAAGAAAATCTTCATGTAACATTTTAAAGATTCCTTTTTGCTTGTTCTAGGGTTTTAATTGTGGATTCTTATAATTATCTTATCAGCATGTGCAGCCCAGATTTCCAGTTTTACAACTATGGTAAATATAAATGTAGAAATTATACAGTTCCTTGTATAAAGGAGCAAACGGGAGGAAAAAACACCCTAGCAGGTCTTGAACCTGCCAGTAATCACGCCTACATGTTGTCTATTATAGCCTGGTGTACAAACAGTACATTTCCACATCACACAGGTGGAAGTGTGAAGCTGAGGCTCATTTAACAGTGTGAAGTTTCCCAATGTATCACAATTACAGAAACACCTGTGCTTCATAACTTTTCGCTGATCCACTGTGAAAACTCACAGTGTGTTTATTAACAAAATCCTCAATATGCTTTGTTTCCTGTAGATCCCACAATTTGCCAGGCCTCTCTATTCCTTGTCCTTATTTTTATTTATTTAAAAACTTTTATGACAAAAGTTTTAGTATTTGGGACAAGAGTTACAACAGAAGGTGTGATTTGGTGGAGTTTCAACTGAACATACCATTTGGTCGCAGAAAGTGGCAGCTTTTTTTTAACAAAATCATTTTTATTGTGAAAAAAAGTTGTTCCATAGATTTCTAGTTATGTGTTGGAAATGTGAAGAGAACGTCACAAAGGTAGAACATAGAAAAGTTACAGCTTCCAGAATTGCCCAGCCAGTGTGAGCACTTGCCATTGTAGTTGGGGTATATCATTCCACTGTTCTCTAGTTAACATACTTGGTGTCCACTGTGGCTGGGATATATGAATGGCTGCTGTCCATTGTAGCCAGGGTATACAGTTCCCATTGACCTGTAGGTTATATTAATAGAGTTTCTGGTTACTGTAGCTGGGGTATATGATTCCCACTGTCCTCAAGTAAATGTGGTCACTGGCTTCTGGCCATTATAGCGTTAGTATGAAACTTCCCCTGTCCTCTAGTGTGGACATGCCCAACAGGCGGCCCGCCAGCCCCTTGGATGTGGCCCGCCTACCCTCCTGCAAGAAATCAGCTGTTTTTTAAAAAAAGAAATTGAAAAAAAAAATTTGAAAAAAAAACAATTTCCGGGGGGCGGGGCTGCTCGCGGGGCTGCTCGCAGGGCGGGGTCGCTCGCAGGGCGGGGTCACTCGCAGGGCGGGGGGCCGCTCACGGGCATGCGCGGCAGGGCGGGAGCGGCGAGGCGGGAGCGACGAGGTGCCCTTCGCCATGTTTCTGGGTGCTGGATCGGCCACCCGGGAGCTTACCTTTCTTTCTCTTCCTTCGGAGAAGGAAGGTAAGCTCCTGGGCTCGGCCACTGCAGCAGCCAGAAACATGGCAAAGGGCGCCTTGCCGCTCCCCCTGCCCGCCTCCCGCCTTGTCGTGCATGCCCGACGTCCTGCGCGGCCCGCCCCTTTTTGGCGGGGCTGGTTGACGTCAGGCGTTACACCGGCGGCAAGGAGGAAGAGGTGGAGGCAGAGGCCCCGTCTTCCCTCCACCTCTTCCCTCCGAGCCCGGGAGCTTACCTTCCTTCTTCCGAAGGAAGGGAAAGGAAGGTAAGCTCCTGGGCAGCCGATCCAGCACCCAGAAACATGGCGAAGGGCGCCTCGCTGCTCCCACCCTGCCGCGCATGCCCGCGAGCGCCCCCTGTCCCTGCGAGTACCCTTGTCTCCCGTGAGCGGCCCCACCCCCACGAGCGGCCCCGCCCCCGCGAGCAGCCCCGCCCTTGCGAGCGACCCCACCCCCGCGGCGGCCCCCCAGGTTATCAGTGGCCGGAATTCTGGCCCGTGGGCTGGTAGAAGTTGGACAGCCGTGCTCTAGTGAATATGGTTTCCTGACCACTGTAGCTGAGGTATATGGCTTTTACTCTCTTCCACTTAGTATAGCTGCTGGCCATTGTAGCCAGGGCATATGAGTCCTACAGCCCTCTGCTTAGCATGGTTTCTGGCCATTATAGTTGTAGTATGCCACTTCCACTGCCCTCTAGTTAATATGGTTGCTGATCACTATAGTTGGGGTATACTGCTAAATCTGTCATCTAGTGAATATACAGTAGTTGCAGGCCAATGTAACTGGATATACAGCTTCTACTGCTATATAATTAGCATGGCTGCTGCCTATTATAGCTGAGGTATATGGCTCCCACTCCTTGCCGTTGTAGTTGGGGTATACATTTTCCATTGTACGCTAATAAATAAAATTGCCGGCCAGTGTAACTGGGGGATATGATGCCCATGCCCTCTAGGTAGCATGTCTGCTGGCCATTGTAGCTGAGGTATACAACTTCAACTGTCCTCAAGTAAATGTGTTCACTAGGCATGAGAAAAAAGTTATGAAAATGAAATGATTCGTAAGAAATTCGTAAGAAATGCTACTTTTGAGTATTTCCGCATCTGGAACGCCAACCAGGAAGTGGACTTTCTTTATAGAACTGGGGCCAGGATTTTCTTAAGTGTCATTATTAGGTGGTAAGGGGGGGGGGGCACCCTCCTTCTGTCTCACCCCCCTCCCACCTCCCGTGCCAATAAGTATTATGGCCAGGCCAGCCCTAAACTCGCTCCTTTTTTTATTGGAAGCCTGGAAAAATGTAAACAGAGAGGTTTACTCAGAAGTAAATCTGCAAAGGAGGGCACTTTGGATGAAGTGCCCTCCTTTGTGGATTTACTTCTGAGTAAACCTCTGTTTACATTTTTCCAGGCTTCCCTGCCTCTCCTGCCTGCCAGGATCTAAAGCATCAAAGAGTATTGGGGTGAGAAACCAACCTAATGTATCATAGAATGAATGCTACTGTAAGTGCCTAATATTATAAGTAATCCAACTGGTCATATACCTACATTCCATGCACATGCAATAATACAGCAGTAATAACAATAACAAGAGGTAAAATTCAAACTGAAGTATTCTGACTGGTCCCTGCCTCATGCGGTGCAAACGGGCTCTTCTCTATTAGCCCGGGAAAAGCCAGCATTTTCTGCTTGGTTGCACACACATACATATTCTTGGGGGAGGGGGGGGGATTTGCTGCAGAATCCCGGGCTCATAGAGAAGATTCTGCAGCAAATCCCTCCCAAAGACTATGTATGTGTGTGCACCCAAGCAGAAAACGCTGGCTTTTCCCCGGCTCACAGAGAAGAGCCCATTTGCACCGCATGAGGAGGGACCAGTCAGAATACTTCGGTTTGAATTTTACCTCTTCTTATACCCATTGTTATTACTGCTGTATTATTGCATGTGCATGGAATGTAGGTATATGACCAGCCTGGGCAAACTTGGGCCCTCGCTCCCTCGGGATCGGGGTGAGAGAGAGGCAGCGAGGAGCGAGGGGGGGGTCCTCCTCCTTTTCTTTTGCTGCTTCCAAGAATAGAAAACTCCCTCCTTCCCTCCCTCCTTCCTATTTGGAGAGTCCCATCTAGAATTCAGTGTGATTTATTCAAGTTTTGGCTTACAACTCCCAGAAATCCCAGCCAATTTACCAGCTGTTAGGATTTCTGGGAGTTGTAGGCCAAAACCATCTGGAATGCGCATGCGCTGGCATATGAACTACTAACAAATTTCGTTAGTAATTAAGTTACATTTTAGAAATTTTTGGAAAATTTTTTGTAAGTCTTTCTATTACTAATCAACCCCCCCCCCCATTAGATTTTCGATTTGCTATTTTTGGGTTCTAAACCATGCCTAGTGTTCACCAGTCAATGTAGCTGGACTATATGACTCCTGCTGCCCTCTTGTTAGCTTGGCTGCTGGCCATTGTGGCTATGAAATACAATTCCCACTGAAGAAGTGACACTGGAGCTGGGGCTGGTGCTGGCGTCCCTCTGCTGCGAGGATGGTCTGCACCGCCTGGATCCCCGCCTTGGGACTGGAGGGGCAGCGGCCGACGGAGCGCCGGACTCGCCATGCCTGGACCCATTGCGCCCGGGCCCAGAGGAGAGAGAGGCAAGTGGGGTGATTGCTGCTAGCCCCTTGGGCAGGCTGCACCCGAGCTCGCTGAGTGTCTTGGTCTCGGGAGACCGAATGGAGGAAAGGCGCGCAGAGACATCAAGGAGCGCCCCGCAAGATGTGCCCCTGGAGGACGGCTGGCTGCCTACTGAGGGAGGCCCCTTTCTGAGGAGGGGCCCCCGTCCGGGGGCAAGGCCTTAACTGGAGTGGCAGCGGTGCCGTGGTGGAGCCAGTGGGAGGCACTGGGGCGCCGGGCTCCCCCGGCCCCGATGGAGAGGGCATTGGCCGGTGGTATCAACATGGCGCTGAGCCCGATCGGCTCGGCGTCCTTAGCCCCGCCTCCCTTGCCCACCCCAAGGGCCACGACCACGCCCCCCGCGGACTCCACGCTGGAACAGCTGCTACTGCCGGATTCTCCGCTGGAGGCCACAAGCATCTCCAAGCCGCTGCCTCCGGGGTCCCCGATGGAGGTGCTCGATGTCTCCGGGGTCCTGGCAAGGGTCCCTGGGGAGCGGCCCCGGCGACGAGCCGGCCGACTACCAGCGATCCCCAAAGTTACGACCGGGCCACAGTCTGCTCCGCCACCTTCTGGCGGCTGGAGGAAGAGTTACAGATCAGGCCAGGGTGAAACAAGACTAGGGGTGACTAATTCAGGGAGTAGCCCAGGGAGGATGTGTCCACTGTTGGGGGACCCTAACCCTAGAGGCACCTTGCAGCAGAAGCCACAGGGTCGTTGGAGGAAACGGCGCCGGAAGCCAAGGAACAGCAGATCCCCCCCTGGTTCTCCCAGGGACCATCAGCGTGGGTCGCCCCCCTGTCGAGGCCGCCACCCTCTGGACCCTCCACATTTCCTCCCAATTACTTGAGAAAGAGGGGGCCCACTTCACTCGAGCCCAGGTTCCGGAGATCGTTTCAACCCAGAACTTTTTGGAGCTCGAGTTCTAAGTGGTGTGAGCTCCTCCAGACCTGTCCGAAGTTGGAGAAAGACACTCCTTTAGTATGTCTGATTCCCCCTGTCAGACCTCTGGACAGAGGAAGCCAGGCCACCCGACAACTCTGTGGCCAACCACGGGAGATCTCCTTGAGACCTCCCATGCTTCCTTCTTTTGATGGCAAGGTGGAGCCTGCTTAGGTCCATCTGAGCACCCTTCTGCCGCACTCTGATTTTCTATCTCTGTCCTCTCCCTCCCTCCTCTCCCCTTCCCCCTCCTTTCTTCTTCTGATGTTGTTTGTCTGTTCGTTGCTCATTGTTTTGTTATCCAGACTTGTGAACCGCTCCGAGTCCTCGGGGAGTGGCGGTGATAGAAGTTTGAATAAATAATAAAATAAATAATAATAATAAAGCTGTTGAATACTGCTGGAGTAAGGGTATTTTCAAATAGCAAACATGGTTTAATGGTTTGAGTGTTGAACTATGACTTCGGAGACTCCTCATTGAGTAATGGAAATCCTCTGAGTGACTTTGGGCAAGTCATGCATTTCCAGATAACCCTGAAAATTACTTGAAGGCACACAACAACAACAACAACAACAACAACAACAACAACAACAATGTCTATCTTTCTTGCAAACCCTGGAGACCTCCTGCTAATCCCAGTAAATACTTCTGGACTATATATTCAAGCAGTCTCACCAAGCAGATTTATATGTTTCCCTTTGTTCCCAAATCTTTGAGAAAATTCAAGTCAAGAGAAACATACTGAGTGTGCATAAGCTGAATCCCAAACATGGAAAGAAATTTCATTTATGAAGATGTCAATGACATAGATGCACAGTCACTAATTCATCTCATATGTAAATTGGACATGGATTTTACAACATGAGAAAAATTAGCATATGTCTACGCAGAAGGAGTTTTTGTAGCTGTGTTGGGAACCGTGCCATTGTTCTGCGCTATCTAATTCCATAAACATCTTTGCAATGCTGAATCATCATGAATTGGAAGACCAGTGATGGGGAAAAAAGAATGAATAAAATAAAATAAAAATACTGCTTTGTTTTACCATGAACCATGAAATATATGCATTGCAAAATTCTGGAAAAATGTAGTTTACCATTCAAGCAGGAGCGCTACTGGTGTATTTTTTTTTTTTTACAAAAAAAGAAACACACACCCTTAATTATAATCATCAAGGAAACTAAAATGAAAGTAGTTCTAGTTACCTGTGTATATGTGAATGTGTATGTGTGTGTGTTTGAGACTACTGTTCAGAGAAAGCATTTAAAAGAAAAAAAGAAGAAAGCAAATTAACACCAGAACACTTCATGTTCCTAAAGAAGTTTCCTCAAATTCTTCCACAAACAATATAAAATAACAACCTAATAATTTAGTATCTCAATCATGTTCAGTAAAGAAGTCCTTTAGATAATTGGCACCGCCTTCTGTACTAGGCCAAACTTACTTTTAAGTTACAAATACTCACAAAAGGTTTACATTATAAGGAGCTGCTTTGGAGATGTGCAGATTTAGTTTGTAAGTACAAAGTGAACATGCAAATTGCCTTATCTTGTGGGATTCACAAACAACCATCATTCAGATTGATTTAATACATAGCTTTTTATCTTTAAAAGTGTTAATTAGAAAATAGGGACAGTTCTCTGAACACTTAAGAGTAATAAATAGATCAAAACAGCATCCATGCCTCTGTGATGGAACTTCTGAAGACTTTATAAAAGGATTAATACAATTGTCAAAAAGACCACCGTATACATATTAAATAGTGCTGCCAAGCTACAATTACATTTTTAGGACTCTATTTGCTAGTTTTTAAATACTCATTACACTAAAGAGGAGAGAAAAAAGGAAAGAACTCAGTACATTATTTAGATGAACTCGTGCTTTAGCTAACCCATTCAGTTCACCCTGAGTAGGCAAATCACCCCCACATTTTTAAAAAAGCATTTATTTCATAGAATAAACACAGTATGAACACACACACACACACACACACACACACACACACACACACACACACTGAATATAAAATACATGCCACAGCCTATCCAGCACAATATGGAGGACCCAATATTGTTTACACAATACAGAGGACCCAATATATTGACAACGTAAGAATCGCCCTGCTGATTCTTTTAGTCCAGAATTCTGCTTTCCACCTGTTTGAAAAGTTACTTCTTTGAACTAAATATTCTGGTCCATTTGAATCTCTTCGGGGAAAGGGGGCAGGGTATAAATAAAGGTTAGTGTCTGAATTTAGAAGTCCCAGAGTAGTAGCTGTTATCATCATCATCATTATTTAGTGTATGTATTCACTTCTTGGTCCAAAATATATTTTTCCCTGACTTCTGAGCTACGTATTTGCTTTTTGGAAGCCCCCAAGGTGGACATGAAGGCATGAGTCCTCCAGCAACTGTTGTACTGAATGATTGAGAACCAAAGCTTAAACATAACTAATAACCAATAGGCAGTTACTTGTAATTGTTTCATTTTTCCCCCAATAAGGAAGGTATCGCTACATTACATTATGATTGCACCTTAATGAAGGATAACCTTGTTCTCTTTGTGCTCTAACTGTGACTATTAGTTGATTTTCTCATTAAAAAGGCATGGCCTCATTAAATGATAGAAAAAGAGGGATATCACATGGCTCAAAGAATTACTCATGTTGTTTCTTTTGCTGTTGCCTTCTGCTCTTTTTGTGAGTATTGGGGAGGTGATGTGGAAATGAAGATATATTAATTTGGATTTCAAGCCAATGACTTGTAGAGGAAAGCTAGATTTTTAAAAAACTTTTGGGGGGAAATGTTAAATATTTGTCAATTCAAATTGTAACTCCTTCAGGAGGCCTTAGTGACATGAATTTAACTAATTCCTTTAAATGTAATGTCCAAACTCTTTGAACCAGGAAGCCCTATATATTGTTATTCCCAGTAGCCTCATTGTTAATGAATCTGCCCAATGATGCAGGGTGCAGCTACACTGTAGAATTAAAGCCTTTGGATTTAATCAGACAGGCAGGAGAGAAGCAGGAAAAGCATTTGGAAAAGTGTTCCTACTATAATAACAAGAGTAGACTGCTTTTTCAACTCAAAGGAGGAGGTCTTCAAAATCCTATGCAATACAAGACCCCCCATTAGCGCAGCGGGTTAAACCACTGAGCTGCTGAACTTGCTGACTGAAAGGTTTGTGGTTTGAATACAGAGAGTGGGGTGAGCTCCCACTGTTAGCCCCAGCTTTGCCAACCTGGCAATTTGAAAACATGCAAATGTGAGTAGATCAATAGGTACCACTCCAGAGAGAAGGTAACAGTGATCCATGCAGTCATGCCGGTCACATGACCTTGGAGGCGTCTACAGACAACGGTGGCTCTTTGGCTTAGAAATGGAGATGAACACCACCACCCAGAGTCGGACATGATGAGACTTACTGTCAAGGTAAAACCTTTACCTTTTTTTTACAAGATTGTAGTCATTGTCATCCTTTCATAATTCACTTCAAAATCTCAAAACATTTTAGCCTAAATTGCTTCAATTCCTCCATATCATTTTCTTTCTTTCTTTCTTTCTTTCTTTCTTTCTTTCTTTCTTTCTTTCTTTCATGTTGAGATGGGTCACAATAGAATATTGTACTCCATCTTGTAAATGCATCACATTATTTGCTCCAATAAATCCTAGCACCAATCTCGCCTCCCCCCAGCCATTTTCTTAGTATGTTCTGTATTTGATCAATCTTGAAAGTTTTGAATATGGGGTAACATCCTCAGGGAGCTCCTTGTTGCCACACAGCTAGTGGCATTACAGAGTATATTCTGAAGATGGTAGATAAGGTACTACATGTTTGATTTTTCCGCACATTTTAAAAAAGAATCCTCTCTTCATTAGATAATTCAGAGTCTTGCTGCTTAATTGCCCCTAACAAGAGACAATTGTATAGAAAAGCACAGGCAAGGTTTTTTAAAATCATGTCTTGAATGCACCATTCTTAAGATGTCTCTTCCCTTGTTGGCCTTTTTGACTCAGTGGGCCCTTGATATCTCTTGGAGTTTGGTTCAAAATTCCCCATGGATACCAAAATCCACAGGTGCTCTAGTCCTATTACGTATAATTACATAATAAAATGTTGTCCTTTTTATATAACTAGTAGGCCTGGTTAGGTTTTTCACATCTCGATCAAGTTCGTATTAAATTTGATTCTAAATTAGTTTTGAAGCGTTCTGAAGTGCTTTAAGCAACCGGAAGTAATTACCAAATTTGAAGCCACCGCTGCCATTTTCTCAGAAAGGAATCGCCATTTTCGGAAAGGGGTTTGGCTTCCCTGGCCTTCTTTTCCGGGTTTAGAAGCCCATGCCTTCCCTCCCCACCTGAACAGCCCCGTTCAGATGCCTGGGGAGGGAAGGCATGGCCTTTCAAACCCGTTTGGGAAGCCCATGCCTTCCCTCCCCATCTGAACAGCCCCGTTCAGATGCCTGGGGAGGGAAGGCATGGCCTTTCAAACCCGTTTGGGAAGCCCATGCCTTCCCTCCCCATCTGAACAGCCCCGTTCAGATGCATGGGGGAGGGAAGGCATGGGCATGCCTTTGGAAGCCCATGCCTTCCCTCCCCATCTGAACGGGGCCATTCTGATGCAGAGGAAAGGCATGGGCTTTCAAACCCAGATGCTGTCATGTTTAAACTGGGTTAAATATGCGTGTTCACCATTAACCAAGCCAATTTCAGAATTTTAACGAATTAATTTTGAATCCCCCCCCAAAATTTGGAAATCAATCATATTTGAAGCACCAGCACCCCCTACATCCGAAACGAGTTTTGAGCCAGTTTTTTTCTTGATCAACCAGGCCTAATAACTAGCTGGATTTGCATTTTCTTTGTGTCTCTTTCTTTTCTTCCTCCCTTTCCCTCATACACCTTCTCCGTCTCTCCTTGTCTTCTGTACCTTCTTCCGTTTCTTTCTCTTGTATACCTTCTCCCTTCTTCTTTCTTTGTTTATTCTGTATGTTTCTTTTATTTTGTGCTTTCCTTCCTTCCCTCCTTCCTTCCTCTTTCTTTCCTCCCTTCTCCTCATACAATTTCACTTCCCTTCCTCCTTCTCTCCCCTCCCTCCCTTCCCCTCAAACATGTCACTTAGCAGTAGCCAATCTACTCCACTCTTTTCTTTCCCTGTCATATGGCAGAAGGCTACTTCACCTAGCAAGAGCCAATCTGCTTTATTTCTTTCCTTTCCCTCAACTCAAGGCCCAAATGGGTTGTTATTTTAGTTCAATCCCCTCAATTATTTTATGTTGGATAATGAAGGGTATGTATGGCAACTTTGGTCCAGATTCATCAATCCATGTAGGAACCTTTGTGGTTCAAACTAACCAACCTATTGAAATAAATAATTACATACTCATCCATATAGATGGTTAAAAAAAATCAAGATTACCTTTTTGGACCTAAAAATATATTTTCAAGCTGTAAATGGTTGAATCCATGGATGCAGAATCTGCGGATATATTTCCTAGTTCCCAACGCATTAACCCCCCTTTTCCCTCCCACTGCTCAAGGTGTTTTGATTGTGCTTTTCCTGAATGGCAGAAGGGGGTTGGACTGGATGCTCCTTGGGGTCTTCCACTGAAATACTGTTAAGTTTATATTAGTTAAAATTATTTTTCATTTTAAATATTGTACTGTTCTTTTTTTTGCACTACGAACAAGGCATGTACAGTGTGCATAGGAATTTGTTCATGTTTTTTCCAATTAATTCACACAAACTCTCTTCATCCATATGCCATTGGCCCGCCTTGCCTGTCAAATTTTAAGACACAGAGTGTAAAAAACTTTCCCCATGCTCAATATAAATACATAATATATAATATATAAACATTTGGGGGGGGGGCACAATAAACTTTTGCTTCAAAAAGAGTGTGGATGAAAAGTTTGAGAATTCCTGTTCCAGATTCACATGTCCAACACTATTTCATATTTGCATCTGTCACTAAATTGGAAAGGACTAATGTCACATAGATGAAAATAACACTTCACTGTTATACTTTTATGTTTTTATGCTTCAGTAGAATGTATTAAACTGTACTGTGATACTGTATGTGAACTATGTAAACCGCCCCGAGCCTGCCGGAAGGAGAAGTATATAAGAATGAATAATAAATAAATAAATAAGAAAACACAATGAGAAGAATTCTCGACTGATGAGACTCTGCAATTTGAGACTTATCTAGAGCATTATTCACATGTGGCTCTTTCGTGATAGAAACAGCGTTTCCTACACAAAAATATATCTGCCCAGAAATATTATGTTCTGCATTGAAAATGCCATTTCCTGCACTAAAAGTGCTGCATTTGGGGAGTTTTTCTGCACAAAATGTATACAAAGTTATTTTTCACATTAAAACAGCATTTGTTGCACAGAAACCTGGCATTTGCTACACAGCAAAACAGCCGTTTCTGAAGAAAATGCTGGTTTTGGTACCAAAAAATTGCTGTTGTGTGCCTTTAAGTAATTTCCAATTCATGGCAAAGGTAAAGTGAGCCTTTTGTGGGAGTTTTCCTGGGAAGTGTTGTTCAGAATGTGTTTGCTTCTCTGAGGCTGAGAGAGTATGACTTCCCTAAATTCGCAGAACAGGTTTCCATAACAAAGCAAGAATTTGAACCCTGGTCTCCAGTCATCCAGTGCTCAAATCACCACACCACACCAAAATGTGTGAATTTTGCACAGAATAAATCCTGAACTGCGAATAGTCTTCAAAAACTCTTTTTAATAGTAGGACAATTGCTAAAATTATTCACTACCTCCTTTGCAAGCAAAATTAGCATAGAATTATCTATTGCTATAAGTTGGATCTCGTCAGAGAGTACTTACTGAGCTCCTTCCCTAATCCAGAACCAAACTAATCCAAACTGCTATTTTTATAAATGTATAATTAGCCCTAAATTGTGTTGAAGTGGAAACTGAAGAGAGCTGCAGCATGCCAGAGAAGTAAATCTGCATTTAAAATACTATAATTCTCTTTAGAGATTTTTTTTCAGGCTACATACATCAGAATGAAAATGCTTCTGTATAACTCTATCCCAATTATTATTTCGTTGATTTCCCCATCACTGTGTCAGACGTCTCCCAAGCAGCCTTGACTGTTTGCTTGTCCATGTGATTGTAGTTTATAACATCTGCTCCATGCCATTTCTAATAATCCAATAATAGCTTATTTGGCCTGCCTACATATAAATACATTTGCAGAACAGATAAATCTTACAAAATAAAAGGGTATGTTTGGACCAATCAAATTGTTGTATACTTTTAATTTGGCTATCAAATAGTGGAGATCTTCCAGCCTTCAGCTGTTTCCTAAAGGTTAAAAGAGGTACCCTTTAAAGGGGCTATGAAAAAAAGAGCTGGGAGAGCAAGCAGGGGCATCTTGGAAGTGGAGAAAAGAAGCTGTGCAAGTTATGAAAAATGGCAAAGGAAGGGTAAAAAGTTCATGCAACAAAGAATGGAAGGAAGAAGGAAAGAACATAAGGATTTCAAATCAAATCAAAACTTTATTACGGTCACAGACCAGCACAAAGCGGGCACAAGCACCCTAAGAGGAGAAGGACAACTCCCCAGTAAACAGTTATTTAAAATCAGACTAGAAATCAGTATAAAAATATATTTTAGAAGACAGGATATTGTTGCCTTATGGTGTCAATCATCACCCGTCTGATATTAAGGGCAGCAGCACAGAACTTAGCAACACTGTAAGTCATTGCAGTGCTAGAGTCCAAAAGCAGCAGGGTGGAATAACATCTTTCACTGCGCCCCGGGTACTTTAAAAGCCATGGTCCAATGAGATTGGATCTAAGATCTCTGTAGAACATGCATTGAAGAAGCACGTGATCAGTTGTTTCCACATGACCAGACCCACAGGGGCATAGTCTCTGCTTGAAGGGGGTCTTCTGATACCTCCCCTCCAATACAGCCAATGGGAGGGCATGGCATCTTGCCAGGGTAAAAGCCCTTTGGTGTTTGGGCACCTCCAGGTCTGTTAGGTATGCCATGGGGGCAGTGAGGTATCTAGTGGCTTCACTAACAATGAAGGCTGGGGAACAGGCTAGGTCGGATTGGCGCTCTATGTCCAGGATCTGTTGCTTAATGAGATCCTTGGCTTGGTCCCATCTCATGCTTAGCAATTGTCCTTGGGAGAAACCTAGCGTTGCGATCTTTGCTGCTACTGTTTTAATCCATGTGGACTGGAAGTCGTCTCTCATGATGAGGGGGGCAAGACCACATGGGGAGAAGCATAGGTGTAGCCAGTAATTGAGAATAGCTGTCCATATTCTCGCTTCCACTTTCACGAAGCCTGTCTCCAATCGCAGGGTAGCGTTAGGGACACATCTGGGAGCCTGTAGAGCCGCTCTTAGGAATTTTGATTGGACACGCTCTAGTGGTGCATAATTTGAGAAGGGTCCAAGCTGGGCTCCATACAGCATTTGTGCGACTGATTTTGCTTCAAAAAGTTTAAGAGCCGCCGGTATAAAGTGACCTCCTCCCATCCTGAGATATCTTAGGATAGGATTTGTAAATCTCATAAAACTTGCAATTGCAATTTTCTTTGTACAGTGGACCCTTGGTTTGGTTCCAGGACTCTTGTCAATATCAAAATCCATGGATGAGCACATCTCACTACATAGAAAGATGTAGGTTACTTCAGCTTTGCAGTAGATTCCAACTGCTTTAGAAGAATGCATGTTTTCAAAACAGTTTAAAAAAAAGATTCAGCATAGTACATGAATTGTCCAGTGATTGCTCTCATTGGGTGGATTTCCAATTCAAAATCCCCAAATAGGGAAACAAGTTATCCAGGAATACCTGGCCGGCCTAAGCAAAGTTAAGTCCCCAGGGTCAGATCAACTACATTAAAGAGTATTGAAGGAACTAGCAGAAATTATTTCAGAACCACTTAATAATCTTTAAGAGTTCTTGGAGAATGGGAAAGTTTCAGCAGATAGGAGGAGGGAAAATGTGGTCCTTATCTTTAAGAAAGGAAGAAAGTATGACCCAAAAAATTACAGTCCAGTTAACCTCACGCCAATACCAGGCAAGATTCTGGAAAAGATCATTAAGGAAGTGGTCTGCAAATGCATTTGGTCATCACTAATAGTCAACATGGATTTATCAAAAATAAGTCATGCCAGACTAATCTGATCTCTTTTTTCAATAGAGTTACAAGCTGGGTAGATGCAGGGAATGCCGTGGATATAGCATATCTGGATTTCAATAAGGCCTTCGACTAAGTATCCCATAACCTTCTGTCAAATAAACTAGTCATATGTGGGCCAGGAAAAACTACCGTTACGTGGATCTGTATTAGTTAAGCAAATGAACCCAAAGGGTGCTCATCAATACTTGCTCTTCACTCTGGAAAGAAGTGATGAGTGGAGTGCCATAAGCAGGGTTTTGTCCTGGGCCCGGATCTATTCAATATCTTTATTAATGACTTAGATGAAGGGGTAGAAGGCGTAATCATCAAGTTTGCATATGACACCAAATTGGGAATGATAACTAATATCCCAGAAGACAGGAGCAGAATTCAAAATGATCTTAACAGATTAGAGAAATGGGCCAAAACTAACAAAATAAATTTCAACATGAACAAATACAAGATGTATTATTTATTTATTTATTTATTTAAAACAGTTATATTCTGCCCTTCTCACCCTGTAGGGAACTCTGAGCAGAGCACAGCATATATTCAGCAAACATTCAATGCCGGAACATAAAACTATAAATATATACAAGCTTCAAAATCACTTATATCCACATTAAAAATCGCCAAAAAAACCCATCTCAGGACACCATTTAGTCTCATTGCACTGCCCCAAAGGCTTGGTCGCACAGCCAGGTCTTCACCATCCTTCTGAAGGACAGGAGGGAGCGGGCTGATCTAACGTTGCCAGGAAGGGACTCCCATAACAGGGGGGGGGGGGTAATCACAGAGAAGGACCTGTCTCTCGTCCCCACCAAATGTGCCTGTGAAGGTGGCAGGACGGAGAGCATGGCCTCCCCAGAAGATCTTTGTTTCCACAGTGGTTCGTAAAGGGAGATGTGTTCGAATGGGTAAACTGGGCCGAGGCCGTTTAGGGCTTTATAGGCCAACGCCAGCACTTTGAATTTTGCCTGGTAGCAAACAGGCAGCCAGTGGAGCCGACGCAACATGGGAGTTGTGTGCTCCCTGTATGTCACTCTAGTTATTAACCTGGCTGCCTCCCGTTGAACTATTTGAAGCTTCCAAACAGTCTTCAAAGGCAAACCCATGTAGAGTGTGTTGCAGTAGTCTATCCTGGCTGATACTCCACTTAGGCAGAAAAAATGAAATGCAAAGATACAGAATGGGGGACTCCTGTCCCGACAGCAGCACATGTGAAAAAGATATTGGAATCTTTGTAGACAACAAGTTAAACATGAGCCAACAATGTCATGTGGCAGCTTAAAAAGCCCATGGGATTTTGGGCTCCATAAATACAAATTTAGTGTCTAGATCCAGGGAAGCCATGATATCCCTCTATTCTGCCTTGGTCAGACCACACCTGGAAAATTGTGTCCAATTATGTTAACTACGATTTTTAGCTTATGTCACAAACTGCATAGCAAATGATAAAAACCATGGTTTTGCCTCTTAGTTCTTGTTTCTCTTCTCTCCATTTTATCAGGTCCTTCTTAAGGATGTGTAGCTGGGGAAACTAAGTATGGGTAAGGTCAAGGTTGCAGACTTCTCTCTTACTCCCACACAACTTTAATTCATTGATTTTTATCTGAACCGGAAACATCACAAGGCATGAGAATTACTTTAAATGCTTCCCTCCCTTTCTCTATCCATAATACCTTGTTCTCTCTCCTTTGCGACTCTCCCTGGCCCACTGACTAATAATGTCAGTATGAGAAGAACCCTCAGGTCTAAAGAAAATTAACTTTAATGTTTCCAAGTGACTAGGCTGATATTTCTGCAGATGAGTCTGTAGAAATTTCAATGGACAATGCAGGCTGTGATTATATAAGTGGAAAAAACCCTTATTAATTAAATTGACTTGAACCAGAATCCAAGATTTCAAAGAAGCTGTATCAGAATGACCAAATAATAAATGGCTCTGACCTTGTGTAACTGGTGTGTACTATATCTTCTAGTACTATTTCCATGTTATCAAGCTGCCTTTCAAACATTTAAAAACATTTTGCACTTTCCTGTTCTGGTAATACTGATTCACCGTCCCTAACTACTTTCCTGTGTGTCCCAAACCACTTTTGGGGATCTAGTACTGTTGTCAGAAAGTAACTGCAGGCTTCCTGTTTGGTATTAATAAACATCTGAACTCAACCTTTAGTCTGGAAATATTAGTTGACAAAGTCCAGTTAGAACAGAATGCACTTGGACTTCTTGCTGATGTCTTGTCTTCTAATAGGATGGACAAAGCAATGCACCATTCTCTATATCTTGGACTGGAAACTCTTGGATTCATAATTTGAAATATTCCCAGAGATTGGAACATTTTCTTCACAGGTTGATTCTTGTATGTTTAGGCAGACAAATGAGAGTCATGCTGAAATATTACATGCAATCCTTATTCTTGCTGTTGACAGAGTTTAACTGAGTTGCCACAGTATTTTTTCCCCTTTCTACGAGGGGCTACATGTTACATATACATAAAATTTAGTCTATAAGGGAGTTTGCCCCTATCTGGTGCAAATCACTGCTCTTCACTTACACTTTGAGGCTCCATCCCACATCAATATCACACAAGGTTATTTGAGAGGTGCCCCAACAACTGAAAATAAATCATTAAAATGCTTGATGCTCAGGATACTTGCTAGCATTTGACGTGTTAACCCTTCCTGCAAGCATGGTGGCCAGCACACAGTCTGTTTTTAATAAGAGGAATCAATTCCATCCCATTTCTCAAGGCAATGGGTTGCTTGTTCCTATTACTAGTCAACAACTCAACACCATTTTTTTCTCTTCTTTACTAACACTGCAGAAGGAGAGAAACCTTGCACATTCTAATGAAAACCGAACAATTGTTTGGAAATCTGATAATGTGTTACACTACATTAGTTGAAAAGTAGGCAGGAGCTGTGTTAAGAGGGTTGACCTTTCTGTACAATACCTTCTGGGAGTGCTGTATGAAGGGAGGAATATTAAGAGACAGGGGAGGAATTTTCACAGAAAAGATGACATAAAGTTACATTAAAACAGGAAAAAAGGATGAAAGAAGATGAAGTAGCTGAAATACAACTGCCATTCTTAACATTATACTTGCCACATTGGGCTAAAGCAAAACAACAGACCCACAATGTCCCCCCCCCCTCCAATAAAACTGCCTTAATGTGTAACACAGTTTATCACTTGGTTCTTACAGATCATATGGAAAGTCTCCATCTGGCAAGTGGAGAAGACTCCACCAGCACCATCTGGCAAATGAGAAGACTCCACATGGCAGTGTCCATGTGGTGCATTTAATATGTAGACGAGCCCATTGTTTGGTCAAACTTTTAGCACAAAGTAAAATTAAATTATGCTCAGGAAGTTTAACTTTAAAGTTTTTTCTTTTGCTTCTTTTTAAGCATATGCTGACAGGTAACTGAGTTGTCACACACACACATACCACCTTACCTTATCATATAAGTGCAGTATATATCTTCAACATATGACAAACCTATGTTGCTTCTTTTTATTTGTTTTAATGTTTCTGTTATAAGATGCTTTTAATGGTAACATTAGGTAGTGGGTAAATCTTATAATCAGTCTGCTTACTTATTTAAATTTAATGACATATAATTCAGAGCTCCCACTTTATCTAATTGACATATTATTCTATGTTCATGTATGGGGGAAATTTTGAAATGTTATTTTGGAAAATTATCTGGTTTTTATTTTGCTTTCATTTGGCTTTGAACTAGTTGCCTTTTCTAGCCTGGCACGTTCCAGATGTATTGGACTATAAATCCTATACTTTGATTGATGGCTAAAGTTGTTGGAACTTGTAGTTCAACACATTTGGGAGCTGCCAAGTTAGGCATGAATGCCCTAAAGCAGGGCTGCCCAGGAAGTCGATCACGATCGACTCGTCGATCGCGAGTCGAAGTCAGGTCGATCGCAGGCGGATGGGGCGCTTCTGCCCTGCGTGCCTGCACCCTGCGGGCGAAAGGCTCCTGCCGCCTGTGCATCGCCTCTTTCCACCCGCGCAGCATTGCGGGAACGAGGGAGCACAAGGTGGGGCCCCTGGAGGCCCTGCCTCGCGCTCCCTTGATCCCGCAATGCCGTACGGCTGGCAGGACCACACGCATGGCGGCAGGAGAAGGTAGATCTTTTTGACTTGGTTATTTAAAAAGTAGCTTGCATGCTGAAAAAGTGTGGACACCCCTTCCCTAAAGCACTACTTCCCAGGTTGTGCATCCTGACCCCAAATGGGGTCTCTTAGCTTTATGTTGAGGTCACAAAAATTTGGCAACAGAAAATGGTTTCTGATTGCTACCCATTCATACACATCTGTTAGCAACAGCATATAGTGTTTACAATGAACTCTGCAGAAAATACTTTAACTGTACCTCCAAAAAGGAAAATAAGTATCTCTAGCAAGCCTTGCAAATACTGATTTATTATCAGTAAATGTTTGATTTTATACCTATTCTACATACTTATATATCTGGAGTGAGGCAAACATTTCACAGGTGGAAAGCGATCACAAATGGAAAAGATTTAAGAAGACCTGCACTAAAGTATTAGATCTCACAATTTGTTTTGTCTCTGATCTGAACCCACTCCATTACACATGTATACCATTCACTTACCCTTCAAACACAATGGATTGTTTGTCTGGAAAGGACAAATAAGGAATGATACGTTAGAGGACTCTAATCAGTTCAAAACTGAAGGGCAGAAATAACTAACCACAAATACTAATAGACAAATCAAGGGTGGACTTTATTACTTGAGGCTGGTATGTGGGGTTTCAGTAAGGTAATTGTGCCTGTAGCTATCACATAATATTGTGTATATCCTGCTGTCACTTTGCTTTTCCATGACTATAGCACTCCTTTTCACTGATGGGCAAATCCTTTTAATGCCTTTTCATTAACTGCTGTCTTTTCATTAACGTAAGTGTAATATATCCCTTCTACTTCTGGGTGGATATGACAGCAGTTATGTGTGATTCTCCTGCCTTCCACTTCTGCCACACCCTCTCACTATTCACCAGCAGGCCATTTTCATTTTTATTCTTTTTCTTTTCTTTTTTGTTCTCCTCCTTCAACCGACTATTGTCATTATTGCAAAATGGTGGTAAAAATCAATACAAAAGTCACACTGGCTAGGGCATAGAGCAAGAAGGCATGGTTATGAAGCCTATGTGGAAGGCAGATTGTGGGACCATTGATGGCCGAAACAGTGCTGTTGCACTACTGTTGAATGTTTAAAAAATAAGGATCATTCTGTTCCGTTCCATTCCCAGTTCTAGCGTGATTGTGGTGAGACAGCAGGCTAGTGTGATAAAGTTATTTGTTAGATATATTTTTATTGTTTCTGCATTAGTTCACAGCTCTCTCATCTAGTGTACACTCACAAGGCATAGGGGTCCCAGTCTTAGTCCTCGCATGCTGGGATCATGGGTTCCACGTTTAGTTTCTCACAATTTCTTTCTTTTTCATCTATCCACCCATCCATTTACCTTCCTTCTCCTCTTGAACTCCCTCATTATCATTGAAAAAAGACAATAACTATTATTTGAGTAAATTTAGTAAATGTAAGCTAAGCTTTCTCACAAGCTAGAGCAAACTAAAAACCTTCCCCATTATCTTCTAACTTGCTCAGTGTATAAATATACCAAAATCTTATTTCTGACCTCTTATCTGTTTCTCATGGCAGCAGTAATATGACATCAGTGGCATGGATTCTTCTCCTTGCCCCCCCCCCTGCTAATTCCAAGTCTTATAGACAGACAGACAGACAGATAGATAGAAGATAGACAGATATACCAATTCTAGCCATTCAGGAAGGCTATGATGATGCCTGGAAGTCTGATTGTGAGGGCACATATTGGTGAATCAGTACAACCATACTATTGAAGAGAGGTGCAATACAGAAGATGTTCAATTTGGTATTTTATCCCTTCTTTATACTAACATGACTGTTGGAGCATAGTGGTATGATAAAGTCCTAAGAATGGAACTAGAAAACACTTCTCTGCTATGTTAGAAGGGGACTGGTGGAAAGAATGCTTTTGTGGGATTTTCTTTTTAAAATAAAAGCTTCTGAGAAGCAAAAATACTATTAAATTGCATAGCTCTTTAGACTGCGGGCTTGTTGAGCATGACCTAAATAGCCTTCTCTCTCCGGCTCATCAGGGACAACATATCCTCCTATTTCATGCCAGTATTGCTGGCTGTCCAACACATCTCATGGGTAAACCCCCAAAGCAGTGACCTTGTGACTACACGCCTGCCAGACCTTCCTGCTAGCAAAAGCAGCTGCTACTCTTGGCAGCTTGAAATGGCCCTTGCAGAGTTTAGAAGCTCTTTTCTGAGGTGGCCATTTTCCATATTCTCCAACTCCTCGAAGAAACATGACCAGCAATTATATTTACACCAACGTCTGCTGAAGAAGATGTGTCATTTTTGGCAACACTCTTTCTCGTTTTCTTTTTTACAGATGGGAAACCCTAAATATTTGTATGAATTACTTTTTCATATAATTTTTATTGGCAACAGTGTTTAGATGTAAGATGCATGTGTTTTCTGTAGTCTTTTATCATCTGAGAATTTAGTAGGTTAGTAAATTCTTTTAATAATTCATTACACTACCATGCCTTCTTGCTTTATTCTTGTCAGATCACACTGAGATAAAGAGGGAGAACACAGAACAATGTTACTATAAAATGTCTATGTAGGAATGCCCCACCAATGGTACTTTCTTTCTGTAATGAGGGATTGCATGCTCATGTGAGTCAAGAGGCTATGCTGATGGCAGCAGAGCTTCTGGTAGCATCTCAAAGAGGATCCAATCTCAATGTGCCTAACAGTTATTGACTGCTGGTCGGATCTCTCAGTGACAATGACAGTGGCATCATAGCTAACTCTTGTGAGTACACTCCTTTTGACTGCCTTTTACTATAAAAACTCTATCATGACACAGTTCAAAATGAAACAAGAGACAATACCAGAATATGAAGATGCCAGGTTGACTGGCACTGAATGAGCTATTGTAGTAGAGCAGAAACCAACTACAAGTAGTGCTGTGGCAAGTTGAAAAGGGGTTCAGCTGAGGACATGATCAACAGTACAAGGAAATTCCAAAGCTGCACAAAAGCTATTATAGGCACATGGAATGTGAGAAGCAGGAATCAGAGAAAGCTAGACATTGTAAAACAAGAAATAGACCATATAAACATTGCAATACTAGTGGAGAATGAGCTAATATAGAGGAATGGGACAATTTGAGTAGGATAACTTCACAGTGTTTTGCTCAGTAAGTGAAAGTTCAAGAAAAATGGGTGGCATTTATAGTGAGGAGACATGTAGCAAAAGGAGTCAAAGGATATAATACCAAGTCTGTACAAATCATATCAGTTAGCTTTAGGAAAACCCAACAATATGATCTCAACTAAAATTCATCCTCCAACTACAGAGGCAGAAGAAGAAAGATTCTATGCTGCAGTCAAGAAGAAAATTAACTGCACACTTCTTGTTAGTCACAATCACTAGGGATGCAAAGGTGGGAAGCAAAGCCAAATCAAACTGCAGGATAATCTAATTTAAGATCAAGAAATATAGTTGCAGAGTGACTGAATGAATGTTACGAGGCCTACATGTTGTTCAATACAAACAAATTCTTCAATCAACCCATGACTCTCTCAGTACTATGGAATGGTGAGTGTTGTACTTTGGTGAGGCACCATCACTTTTTGGCAGAGGAGGCCAAAGATTCTTGTAAAATTACATCTCCCATGATTTCATAGCATTAAGCCATAACAGATAAAGTGGCATCAAACTGCATTAATCCCACAGTGTAGATACACCCTAAGTCTCTTGTTACTTTGGAATAGCATCCTATTTCCTTTGACTGCTCTTTCTGACTATATGTTGGAAACTCAAAGGAGTAGACTAAGGTCATGTCTACTTCCTGTGCTGGTTTACATATGTGGCATTTGAAATCCCCTCAATGAATAAGGGAGCCTGGCCCTGGTGTCCATGAATGAAGGTTAATGGGATGTAGCTTCAAGGCGGCAAATGAGGTGTTATCCTTCAGTAAGAATTGTGTTTTCACTCTTAAAATGAAGAACTGAACTTTTGGTGGGATTTTAGAAGGAGAGATGGCTCTGGAGAAGAGGAGCACAGGGAGTCATATAGTCTCCTTTATTATATAGTCATAAGATTGGTGTTTTATATATATGTCTAGTAGGACTGGGTAGGTTCAGTTTGAATGCTAGTAAATCGGAATGAATTTGGATTAAATCCACTTTTGAAGTGGTATCGAAGTGATGTAAGCAACCTGGAAGTAAATTTGCCATTTCGAAGCTGCCGCTGCCATTTTTTTCCGATCCAGGAAGTGGATCAGAAAGGAATCAGCCTTAGATTCCCCCCCCCCCCCGAGGTGCTTTTCCCTCATTGGCTGGAGGTAAGCAGCTGTAGAGATTGCAAAAGGTCCTGTAGTTTAACAGCAGTTAAAACTTGCAGTTTCCCTTCCCTGGCGAGTGGTGATGAAAAGAGGGATGAGGTGGGTGTGGCTAAGCACAACTATTCTTGAAGGCCACGCCCCCAGTGGTAGAAATTGCAAAAGGCCCTGCTGTTAAACTAAATATAAATATAAAATAAACTGAATCTACAAAGGTGTCTAAAGAGAAGGCAGCAAAGCCTTTCCCTGCAATAAACCCTTTCCCTGCAATAAAGATAATATAATTGTAAAATAAAAATAAAATGAAGTGAAAACAATGTTTTTGTATGAAGTGTTAATAGTAGTAGTGGAGGTTGTGAAAGTGCTCCTTTGCCCATCTTCTTCATTGATTATATGTAGGTGACATGTTTTAATACAATCCAGGAGAAAAGGAGGGAGGGGTTTAGCTGTGAGTGGTGGTGAGGAGTGAGGGCATTACCTCTCCAAATAATAATTCTGCACTACCTTTTCCTTGGAATGGATCCAAGGTGGCAGGATGGGACCCAAATTTTCCTTCAGCCTTCAAATTGCAATAACTTAAAGCATTTAGAGATTTAAACACCCAAAGGAAAGAGGCAGGCAATATTGGAAGAGAGCACATGACAATCGAATACAACCTCTGCAATACAAGCATATGCTAAAAGTTTTGCATTAATAAAATAATTTATTTTTACTAGTGTGTCTTTTCTGTCTTCATATTTAACAAGCAGGATAGGTACTTCCATTATTTTATAATTTAGTTAGAATGATATTAAAGTTTGGTCCTTATGGAATTACAAAGTGAACTGAACAAGTATCCCCTTCATTTATTCAAGTTTGTTATTATTTTCCCCTCCTGGTCTCGCAGTAATTTGTCGAAGGGGTATTGTTAGGTAATATGTAACCTTTATTTCAGCAATTGTTAGCACTTTTGTATGCCACTCAAGGGTTCTGAAATTTCCAGTAGGATGTGTTCTGCTAATAGGGCAACTTAATTATTCCCAATGTACTTCAAAACTATCATTGATATCTGAGTTATATGCACTTCTTCTCTACTGCATAACCTTCAACTCTCACTCAACAAGATTGCATCGTTGCCTTTCAGCAGCCAGAGGAAGTTATTTGTGGTAACTTTATTCTTAGACTTACAGTGATGATGGTATGCAATGGTCATTAAATGCCAGGTTTAAGGATCAGAGCTATGTATACAAAGCTATATTAGTGTGTGTTTTTTTCTATTTCCTCTTCTCTTTCTTATGATTATCCATTTTGTGCTCACTGTAGAAATGCATAAAATGCGAGTTCATGATGCCATTTTTAGTTTAGACAAGAAAAAAGCCACTCTTTGTGAAAATACACTACTTTTGTTAATCTTCTAGTTTTTAAAATCCATAGTTAATTCAATTAATTTTACTTTTAAGCTAGGTATGTTTCAACTTCAACAGTTTAGCAATAAATTATGGTGTACATTTTTGTGAATAGATTGTATGAATAAAAGCTAGATTTCCAGATGTTTGGGACTTCATTCTCCATTAGGTACTGCCATTATGGCTGATAGTAAAGAAGGTGGGAGCCCATCCATGCTCTTTGGTCCCCAAAAGCTCACATCGCAATTAGTTTGCTAGTTTTAAGGTGATACTTTGCTCTTATTTAGGGACCTAATTAGTGCTCAAAATGGTTGAAAAAATGGGTTTATTGTGAATCTACTACTTGTTTTTGTATGGAAAACAAGTCTTCTAAATGGAAAAAAACATGTTTTCTACAGATAAAATAATTATTTTCTGCACACAAAATCCACTTGCACATTCTCCCCTCCCAATAAATTCCAAATGGTGAATGAACTTCAACAAATGGTTTCATTTCCCAAAACTTCCTCACAGAGAGAATCAAAATAGTAAAATTATTAATTATTGTGAGAACAAAACTGATGAAGATTTACATTGTTACTTCATTGCTTCAATATTCTCAAATGATCACTGCCAGCCTTCTTTTGGGAGATGGTTGTTCTGTATTCTGGGAATGATCTTCTGATCTTGATGTATTAAGATGGAATAGATGATACTGAGTATTCCAAGGCTTCTAGCATATACTATGAAAACAAATGATGCTATTGCTGTTATAAATCTGTTGATATTATTTAGGACCCGTCCCCCTCCCCTCTCATGTTCAATACTTTGCTAAGTCAGGATGAAGGAGGTATCTTCTTGTGGTGGCTTGATACTAAAACAAAATTCTGTTTCTTCACCCCACAAAACTACCCACATCAAATTAAAAGGAGCAAATTTGTGCATTAAAGGGTCTGATAGGGAAATATTCCCAATTGCCATTCTTGTAACATTGCATATTAAGTCATTTTCTTGAAATTCACTGACATTCACAGACAATTTCCAGGGGATTCTCCTTTATTTTGGTAAATCTTTGGTCACAACAGCTTAGCTAGTCAGATACCTTTGTATGCTAGTAGTGAATGACTTATGCAGTTGAATTTTATAGGGAATTTGACTTTTACATGGAGCACAAAGCAAGATGTATTGAGATGTGTGTTAGGTGTTGAAAGGTTCATGAAATTTAGTTCAATAAGTGTTTCAATCTGTCCCCAAATAAGTTGGCGGTTCAAGAACAAAGAGAGACTTGTCATTTGTTGAAACCACCACATTCACTGAATCATCAGATGCTAGGGGAAATATGGCTCATCCTTTCTGATTCCTGAGATCCTGCTGAGCTCAACTCAAGCTGCTTCTAATATGGACATCTTGATATACACAAAGGAAAATTGTGTAAACCGGGTATGGGGATTATATGGTCATTTGTTTCCTACATGGCCAATGGCTGGGTGATGCTATTTCCAAGCTCTTTAATAGTGTTATATTGCAACTCGCATACTCTCTCGCCATTGGTTTGTCGGAGGAAGCTGATAGAAATTACAATACTTCAAGATCTGGAGATAGTGATAGACATCTTATGCATGGACTGGGCTACCCCTTCCATGCCAATGCTAGGCAGCGTCTTAGCAATAGGTTATGTCATAATGGGTAACACTAGGCAGGAGACACCCAGGAAGCATCCAGTTCTATTGCTGGAAAGCTGTCTTCCACAGGTGAGGGAAGAGGTAGCTCAGCAGAAAAAGAACAGGCAGAGCATTATACACTGCTCACATGATCTAGAATTAAGCCACTGAATCACAATGAACAGCATAGAACACTTCCTATCACAAAAGTACAAATTACCCCCCCCACACACACACACACACACCACTCCATTTTATACATAACTCCAAGTTGTGCTAGCAGATATCACTATCAGTATTCTGACCAGTGGAAGCTGGTGTCATCCATCTTGGTGGAAAATCTGTGTGCACCTATATTGTACAATGACTGCAGCTTGACACCACTTCAGTTTAGACTCATTTAATATAGACTGAAATGCATTGACTTGGATTATATGAGTCTACACTGCCATATAATTCATTTCAATGCAATTGGCCTGCATTCTTGACTGCATTATATGGCAGTGTAGATGTACTTTAATTGCTGTGAAGTAGTCCTCAAGTTTACTTTAGCACACAAATTACCCCTGATAATATTCAGAATGCCCTTCCTTTAGTAACCTCCACACACTTTGAATTAAGGAAACTGTATTTCCAGGGCAGATGGCATAGCTTCCAGACATGCTTCAATCCCTTGCATGTTTCTTTTAAGAAGTTAAGCACTTCTCCAATCTTAAATCTGGCCCCAATTGCTTCTGTGCCACTCAGCTGCAGTAGCAGCAGAAATGGAAACTTTGCTTTGATGGCTCTCTCAAGTTCTGAAAGCAGATTAAACAACATCAAAGTTGCTGAAGGACATCATTCAAAGTCAAAGGGCATGCTTACATTCAAATATTTAGCAGAAGAAATGGATGTTCACGTTTGATTCGCAAATTTAAAAAGCAGGACTTGGTTCATCTCTGTTTACAAATATTGCTAACAGCTTAGTGCCAAGCACATCCCTAAGTGTTTGCAGGATTTATTAGGCTTTAATGCCTTTCAGAGGAAAATGACACTTTCTCCAAAGATGATGGGCTTCATTGGCATATTTTGGGATGGCACTAGGAATTCTAAAAAAAAATCATTTTGTAATTTGTTCTGTCCTCTGTTAGGTTTAAGTATTAATACTGCTTGTTTTCTGTTGTTGCAGGAGAAAGGACTTAAACCGATGCATTCAGATTGCAGGAAATGAGTTTTTGGTTTAACATTTGTAGAATTTCCTTTGTTTCAGCAGAGGAGTGTGAAGTATCTTAGGGCACAGCTGCACTACAGAATGAATGCAGTTTAATATAATTTTATCTGTCATGGCTCAATGCTATGGAATCAGCGAAATTGTAGTTTTACAAGAACGTTAGCCTTCTATGCCGAAAGGTACTGGTGCCTCACTAAACTGCAAATGACAGGTTCCATAGCATTGAACAATGGCAATTGAAGTGGTCTACTACATTAATTCTGCCATGTAGATGTATCTATGTGATTACAGTCATTGGAATCCTGTTGGGTAGTCCTAGCTAGAGTAGACCTAATGAATTATGGATTGGTTGGTGAATCAACTGAGAAATACATCTTATTGAGTCAATGGCTCTATTCTAAACTTATACAAGATTTGGATAATTGTCTTTCAATTATATTGATGCTTGCCTTTACTTCCATGATTAAAAACCTCTACGAGGATAAGCTAGAATCTATGAAAGAATATTAGAAATGTTCAGTTAAAGACTGAAAACAAAAATAATAGTGGTTTCCTGAGGTTTTGCTTTTACTATGTATCTCAGAAATAATATCAATTGATTACAGACCTTCCTTCTATTGCTAAGGTTGCATAAACATTTGAGCTTTGTTTGGTTCTTGTTGGCTAATAGGCCCGTTCCTATTTTCAACCAGGGGAAAATCATTTGAACTTGACATTTTCATCCTTGTTCTTATCAATATTGGTGGAAACAGAAGCTATTAAAATCCTAGTGCCATGTCACCACAAATACTGACCAGTCTACTAGCGATGACCATAAAGGAAACTGGGAAA